>VDFB02060506.1:35017-55520 GCA_007258455.2 Sequoia sempervirens
AAGTTCTTATTCTATCTCATATTCTTTCTTCTTTAGATGTATCTCATATTTTACTTAGGTATCCATGGATAAAGCAATATCAAGCAACATCATCTATGTCATGCCATCAAGGTATCAAATATGTTTGAACACTAGTAAAGAGGTTACAATTGCAAGAGATCCATATATGTACTTTAGCTTTATTTAGATTAAGTCATTTAGCGCCCAAATAATTTTAAAGACATACATAAGGATCCTCTATATAGGGTCTGGGATTCTTTGCCTAATTTGTAAAATTTCAAAGGAATAACAATGGTGGGAAAATCAAGACAAGATGCACCAATTTAGAATTCCTAAAGGGTTTACAATTATTAGAGCCAAAGTAGGTTATATGTAGGTTTTATATTATAAAATGATTCAAGAATATATAAGGCCAAAAGAACCATAAGCATTGCAAACTTTAGTTTAGAAGCATAAGGGATTGGATATTTTCATTCCTAAACATGGTTTTCATAAAAAAAATTACTCATGTAGCAAGCACACTATAGAATTCACAAAGAAGGTTAGGGTTTTTAGCTTCACTTGTTATATGGAGATATTTTATTGTAATGTACATAATCAATGATATGATTCTTGATTTTTTATAAGATTTAATATTATGAAACCTTAACAAACCAAGCTATGACTTTCATGGTTCACTCCTACATGTATGAAATTTACATTTTCATCTACAAGTTTGACCCTAAATTTGTAGTTTTAAAATTATTTTGTGACCTTGACCCCTACACTTCTAGTCTTTAGGAATTTATTTATCTCCATTTTTTAGACTATGTTGAGAGCCATTATAATGTTTTTTTGCACTAACTTTGGGAGGAAACTCATTTTTCCTTACTCAAACCCTTGGATTATGCAAAATGGGGAAGCAAAATACTATATTGAAAATGCTTTAAAAACTTTCAAACAAGTGCAATTTGAATTCAACAAATTTAAAAAAATTTGCATTTAGGGTTTCGAAATTAAACAAATACATGCATTTTGAACTCTACAAAAATTGAATTTTAAATACCTCGTGCTCAATAGTGGTTGATATGCGAATTGGAATGATGAACTTTGAAGAGAGGAACGGAAATTTGCTTTCGCCGGTGAGAGAAACTTTGTTTGGTCGCTGTCACAGACTCTGTTCGCTGCGCGCACCAGGGAGACAGTGACTGGTAAAAGAACACAGTAAAAGTGTGAAAATGAAACCTTTTTTTTGTTTTTGTCATATTGAAGGGGTTCGGTTGAACCCAAGTTCAGCCGAACCCACTTCAATATTATTTTGTAATTTGGGCATTCATTGGTTCAGCCGAACCATAGGTTTGGCAGTGCTATATAATTCGCTGAACCAATGGGAAATGGTTTGATGAACCATTGCTTTCAACCAAACCCATTTTAATTTGAGGAATGGAAAAGAAAAGCCAAATTTTCCTTCCTCTTGAAGATGTAAACCGCTATTCTAAGGTGACCCTTAGTTCATTCTTTGTTTTCCTCAAGAGACTCAAAATTATCCTTTGATGCATGCACTCTATTCTCTATTCTTCAACACTCTACAATTACACAGTCAAATTTTGATTTTCCCTTTTGTGTACATCACCGACCTATAGCATCTACCTCGAGATTTGCACACCATATAGATCTTCTACTAGGTTTTGATATTTATCATCTTGCACAAGATATCAAACCATCGAGCCATGCATTCACTTATCTAGAGTTATAGAATTTTCAAATTTTGGCCTACTAAAAAGTTAGGGTTTCAGTCTCATTTAATTCATATTCTCTGTATTAGATCAAAATCTAATTCTCCACCACCTACATATCTGTGTCACTAATTTGATCATCTCATCACCAATAAAAAATGGTAACTAAAGTGGTTGAAACCCTCGTTCACATTGTCTTAGCCATTGAGGAATCTCAGTTTAAACCTGATCCGTTAATCTACTACTTTCATGCCAGGATCTATCGATTCACATTCATTGCCTAGCTTTAAAACATGACTGCCAAATTAAAGATTTGTTAGATAATCATCATTGATCACCATCTTATGCATATTAATGAGCATGGGTTCCACCAAGACATGTGTCACAAGCACGCTATCCCATAAACTAAAGAAATAGGCCCACCAAATCATCAATGGATTGGCGAGCTAACGCCAACAGTCATGTTCGTCAATACCATGTGCAATTCACAACAACGACGTGGATTGAAAATAAATCAATCATCCTCTATCACATGCCTTCACATGTCATCTTTCACTCCTATCACTTCATACTTTGGGTATGTGCAAGATCATCATGGAAAAAATAGGCCCTTAAGTGGCAAAAAAATCAAAAAAGTTAGAGTTAGGCAACTTGACATAAAAATTTGAATAAGTTATCTATATTATTTCAAAAATATGTAAGAATAGAATTTGTAGAAAATTGAATGTAGTTTCTAAACTACTAGGTTTTCTTAAAGAAAAAAAATCCATTTGGTGAAATTTGAAATTTCAATCCAATAGTACTTAAATTTTAGGGAAAAAATAAGAAGTAGGTGTTTGTCTGACCACCCTAACCACAATAAAATGATATTATTTTTTTATAAGATTTTGGATATAAGTAGAGGAATCATGTCCCAATGTGATACACATTTTTTTTTTGTAATTTTCAAGTAAATAATTAATTATGAATTTTTATTACAACTTTTTTTTAAAAATATAAAAACTTGTATGTCTAACCACCTTAACTTGGTCAAAACTTCATGAAATTCAATTTCTTTTTTTTTAATCCTATAGTAAAGCATAGAATGTGACACATGTTTTGGATTTAAAAATGTGATACCATTTAAGAAGAAGCTATAAAATATTTTTCAATCAGATATGGAATTAGGACTTTAGTCATAATTTGAATAGAAAATGAATAATAATTACTTAGTAGAGATTCAAAGTAAAGAATAATTTATATTGGTGGAAAGGTGAGAATCTTGTTTAAAAACCCTTTTCATTTCATCAATTTTGGGTTAAAAAAAATTCATCAGCCACATACCCATCATATTGCCACTTTTTGGCCCATCATGATCCTGCACATAACCCTTTACTTGATCCCACCACATACTTAGCGGTCACCATTCAATCAACATCACTTGATCTCCACCATTTCCTGCTATCTTGTAGGGCTACATGGGGACCCACCACATATACATTGGGATCGAAGGGTGATCTTCAAGCCTCAACCACAGTTGTTGATCATGCCAAGGACAAATATTTCGCTCATGGCTTAGGAAACATTATAGTTGTAGAATATTTTTTAGGGTGGTATAACTACGAAATGGGTTTGGTTTCCCATATGACCTCAATGGCTTAAGTTATCACTTAATTACCTAGAAAATTCCAACTAATAGTCAACATCAAAATAGAAATGTTTTTCATCACCTTGACTACAACCCTTAGGGTTTATCAACAAACCCTAAATTTAACCAAGATCATACATAAATTATCTCTAAATCCATCACACACTCTCTAAACCTTAAAAACACATTTATGAGAATCTCTCAAAAATCCCATATCAAATATGCATACAGGTTTGTCCTCAGACCACTAGAAGCCACCTTTGTAGTTGAACCATAGGAAATAGGGTTACACCTTTTAGGAGATGGAACTAGGGGGTACCTATTTCACTCTTAGTTCATTAAAAGAAACCATAGATACTTCCACCTGACCAATGAATCAATTGAGTGGGAGTGCTACTAGGACAAGGGGTTCACCACTAAGCAAATTCTTAGAAAGAAGGAAATGAAAGAAATATGCAAATCTAGCTATGTAACCTGGAAAATGAAACTTATAATTAGAATAATAAACTAAGGATGAATAGAGGAGCACCTGGAAGACTAAAGAGGTCAAAACAAAGTCTAAAACCTTGAAATTATGACTTTTGATGTTTACTGGAACTGATACACCAGACTAGGCAATTTAGTCCCAGTTAGGGTTTCTACCTATTGAATTTGAAATTTGTTTGCAACAAACCAGGATCTACAAAAAATTGCTAAAAAGGTGTATACTGGGACTCATACTCCCAAGGTGGCAATTTACACCAAATACTAGGGTATGGCTGAAACTTTTGGATCCTTGAGTGATCTTCTATAGCTTTCATCTTGTGCGATCTCTGAGTTTGACAGTTTTAATTATGAGATGTAGGTGGTTTTCCGTGAAGATGACAACTTTTTGAAAACTTTGGCAACTTTCTTCAATCTTGCAACTTTTTCTTCAAAGGATCTTTAAGCTCCAAATCTCTTAGATCTACAAATACACATGAAGAGGAGAAAAATGTATTTTTTTAGGGAATAGGGGTTTGCCTTGGTCAAACCCTGTTTGGGTAGTCAAACCTTGAAATGAAATGAAATAGAATGGAGGAATGATGAATGAACAATATGCAATGTTTCAACTCACCAAACCCTTGAGATAAAGGATACAAACTTGTGAAATGGATCCAATAGATGTGGATCTTGACTCTTAATAGATAATGTCTTTGAATGCTTACTTGAATCATGAAAACCTACATAACAAATGTTAGCTCACAAACACACATGATGCATTATGACAATTTTGACATGATGCTTGAATGTTGAATGTTTCTCCAAATGCTTGATAATTTTCTCTTGAATGCTATTGAATGCTTGAATTGCTAGAATGTTTGTGTGCTTATATCTTGTTAGGATTTTCTGTTAGGAGAAATTATGTGAAATAACCTTGTATTTATACTTGTTAGGAGAAATTATGTGAAATAACCTTGTATTTACACTACAAGCCAACATTAGATCTAGGAGAATAAAATCCCACCAAGAATTGAATTCAAAATAGGTCCAAGATAAAGTGGGACTCATACACCAATTGGGGCATATGAGTCCCAATAGCCTAAGCTTGGGACACAAATTTCAAGAAATGTTAAGTTCAATGCCATATTCCATATTAGGCCCTGAAACCTAGGTGGGAACCATATGCCCAAGGTGGCATATGATTCCTAGATCACCAGATCTAGAACACACAACCCAAAATCATGAATGATGATTGGTCATTTAATAAATGTCAAGATTATCCTACGAGAAATGCATTAAATAAGGCTTGTGGATGTAAAATAGGAGCAAATAAGGCATAAAGAAGCCCAATTTTAGTAAGGAGGGCCCAAACAAGTGTTAAAATATAAAGGGATACATTTTTCTACACTATATTTAGCCCCCACTTTAGTGAGAGGAGGAACTTGCCTCAAATTCATAATAAAGTAGACAAGGTCGCATCAAGAGGGGTTCAAATGTACCAATACTAGTGAGATATGATGACAACGATCAAGAGGGTTGCACTATCCCCAGGATCAAGATCATATGGAAAACCATCATATACACAAAAGAACATCCATGAGAATGATGTATGAAGCAACAGCAAGATACAAGCATACACTGCCAAAGACATAAAGAAAGAAAAATAAACAAAGGGTGGATCAATCTATTCTGATTGTCCAAAAAAATTTACAAGTGAACCATGATGTCCACTATGCAAACAAAACACATGCTCACAAGGGCTAGTTGAACCTCAAGCCATCCAGTAGGTGAGCCCCTAGAGATGCATACACATGCGGGCAGTATGTGCTCACATAGACAAGCAAGTGTCTATAAGAAATTGATGCCTAGGTTGGCTCCCATACTCTAACCATACCAAAGCTATACCTCCTGATAACTTTGATAAGGCTCCACACAACACAAATTGTAGGATTCATTAGGAAAGAAAAACTTTGTATGCTAACACTCATGAATAAATAGGATGGCTTCACAGGCAAGCAAAGTGTGTTATGCAAGGTGGCCATATAACAACTATTATAAATGAAAAATAGTGTAAGGTACATTCAAAGGAGTTTCACTTAGTTTATGTAAGGTCTTAACTTAGGAAACATTGTTCCTAATGTATCCAAGATAGGACCAATCGAAGAATAGAAGATTCACAAATTAGGGGATGCAGTGTGTCACATCAAGCCACTAAGAGGAATATAATATGCTAAGAGAGATCACACTCTTGAAGGACATCATACCCAATGTCACTAGAAAGAGAAAGATGCATCACATGAAGTAAGAATACTACACAATGAAAATATGAGAAATGCAAAAAATAATAATGCTAATGTATGTCCCCACTTTAAAGAAATGTATAAACACCATGCTATGAGCAATTACTTTAAAGTAGAAAATGATAAATGATAATAATAAAGAGGACATGAGAGCTTATTTGGAAATCCCTATGCCAAGTCATATGTTTCCAAATAAAGCTACGTCATGAAAAGGGGTTTCCCCCAAAATAAAATCCCAAAATTCACATAAGGGATCCATGGATTCAGGGTTAGTATGTCTTTGCTATAATATTTTAAGAGAGCTCAGAACTGTCATCATTCCCCAAATACTCATGGAATAAGAAGAATGACATAAATAGAGTGAAAACAAAGAAAAGCTTTTGGGTCAACATGGAAGAGACCTAAATTCTGCAACATCTTGCATCATCCCCAAAAGGAAAACAAAAGAGAGTAAGTGCACCAATCTGTGAAACAAATTTGATGCCAAATTGAAAAAAAATGCAAAAAATGTCCAAATTGAGCGTTTGGCACATGCCAAATGCAAAAGTAAATTAAAAGCTCAAAATGCATTTCAAACTTGATTTTCATTTCAACCCATAGCTTAGTTTGGAGGATTTGAGCTCTGCAACTCATGCTCGCGAAATTTCATCCATTTTTTGCACTCTTAGCTTGCAATTCTTCATGAGGATGCCGCCAACATGTAAAAGAGGTCAAAGATTGCGAAGAGGTATGCATTTTTATTGTTTTTATTTTTAATTTGATTTAGAAAGTAGATTGAAATAGGTTATTTTAATAAAACTTTGTTCTAATTCTTATGGAATGAATCTCCACCTGCAAACATTGAGAATTTACAATCACCCCCTCATGAAGGGCCTCCTATACAAGAACAACCTAAAACCCCTCCATAAATTCATAGGAATCCTTAAGGAACACAAGAAAATATCCTAAATCAAATTGAAAACAATAAAAGAGACATTGAACAATTAATTTTAACATTAACCGAGCATGTCGAAACCCACCCTTATAGGAGAGGGATTGTCGAATCATTGAAGTCAATTATATCTCATGTTGGAGAAATGAGTGAGAAAATATTTTTTTGGTCAAATAAGAGGCACATGAGATGAGACAATTTTATGCTAGTGGTTTGTCATATGTAGATGTGAAAAAATGAAAAATTAGCAAAGCACACTTGTGTGCCTTATTTACAGAACCAAGAACCAATGCACCTTTGTCTCATGAATGCAGGAGGTTCCCCATCCATTAGTGCCACCATGAATTAATTAAAAAAATTGGCAGTGGTGGTGGATGATATTTGACCAACCTCCATGCAATAACCATGGGGTACCACAATACTTTTTGAGAAAACTCTATTGTGAGTTTTTCCTCAATAAGATGCCAAATTATTTTGACATAGACTTTTAGGATAGAGGTGGGGGCTCCACACATGATAGACCTGAGTTGCATGATGTAATCCATAGTTGGCACCGAGACCCTTGGATAAACCCATGGTGGAGCATGTTGTCGTTCCTTTCATTATTAAGGACAATGTAGAGGTGGACACTCTGGAGTCTATTAGCTTGCTCACCCAGACCATTATACAGTGTGTGAGGCCTCTAGTAGAGCCTGATGTTGAGGAGACGTGTAGGCCCCAAGCTCCACCCCACCATTGTGGCACTTGCGACATTGATGTTGGCACGTATGAATATCAGAGTGCTCATGAGGCATGCTCCATTCCTACAAAAAAAAATCATTCTTGATGTTGAGTCCACAGGTATGCAACTAGTATTAAAGATATTATTATTGCATTTGAATAGTTAAATTTTTTATTTGAATTTTTGTATAGACACTGAAATTTGGTCTAAGCATGCGACTTCAATTTCTTCATAGTTCATATTTTCATGGTCATGATTAAATAATGTTAATTATTTAATTACCTTCTAAAGTCCTTTCTCATCTATTAATTAAATAACTTTGAATTATTTAATTAATTCATTCTAACATTTATTCATCTATTAATTAAATAACTTTAATTATTTAATTAATTCATATTATCTTTATTCAAAACCTAATTAATTAAATAAATGTTCTTTATTTAATTATGTCACTAATTAACTTTATCCTCTTTCTTAAATTAAATAAATTCTTATTTAATTTACCTTTACCATATTTTCAACTATAATTAAATAAATACTTTAATTCTATCCAACCTATCATTTTCATGTCATATCATTTCCATCCATCCTACCATTTTTAGCCATCACACCTACCTATCATATTTGAGTTCGTTCATTCTCCTTTTGATCTTGATGAAGATATAGGAACAAAGTCTTCAAACATGTTTTGGGTATCTCTTGACATACCTCATCTTTCCAACCAATCATATAATTATCCTATTGTCATACTCTTTGTCCAAAAAAATCTTAAGTCTTGTACCTAGAATGAGGCATGTTATTCCCATGCGACAGTCTTTGGAGATCACATCCTTGCTCTCTTACACATACATCCATTACATCCATTATTGCCTATCTATCCTACATCCACCTAGACTTGGTCCCCCCCCTTTTCATTGGTATCTAGCACGAAGGCTACAAAAATTGTCATCCATTGACATTCCAAAACATCTAAAAAAAATGGTAAAAATTCTTGAAAAAATACAAAAAAATCACAACATTCAAAAATCCAAAAAAATCAAAACATTTCAAAAAGGAAAAAAAATCATAACATGTCAAAAACACCAAAAAAAATCAAAACATGTCAAAAATCCAAAAAAATCATAAATGTCAAAAATCCAAATATCTGAAAAACACAAAAATATCCAAATAACACTAAAAAATCCCAAAAATAGAGTCAAAGTTAGTCATGTCAGTCAATCCATGTCATTGTCGAACTATGTTGCATCTGCGACTAAACATAGGAAAGGCCATCTGTCAATGAGACCTGAGGTCACCTAGGTCGGTCCTTGAGTTTTTGTCATTTTAGTCACAATAATCAGACATCATCCACAAAGACACAAACAGTTGTCAAAATATCAAACAATTCACACATCAACAAGATGAACAAGTCAACAATGTCATCAAGTCAAATCAAAAAAATTGCCAAAGCAACAATGAAAACAAATCAACATATGTCTGCTACAAGATGTGTCCTTCCTAAAAATAGACATCATCAAAAAAATCAACCTATGTCTTATACAAGATGAGTCCTTCCTGAATACAGACACTATCAAAAAATCATCATAGCCTTACACATGTTGTCACATCAATGACATCAGAATCAACATCTTATACAATACGTGTCTTTCTGAAACTAGGCTTTTGTCATGCCTTATACAGATAGTCACAAACTCGAAACCAAACTCAATGTCTTATTCGATATGTGTCTCTCCTAAAAATTAGGCCCTATCAATCAATCATCTTATCAATCAAAAAAATCAAACAAATAGATCAAGTTTTGGAAAATATTTTTCTAGCTTTTGACTTTGTGGATTATTTATCTTATCATTTTATTTGGCTTTAATTTGGAATCCGGATACTAACTTTCTCAAGGATGTCCCATGAAGGATTTAGAGAAGCAACACTGTATCAGAATCCCATTTTCTTTGACTGTTGTTTGTTGACTATCTTTTAACTTTGGATTTTGAGTCATGTTACTAGTTTCCTCAAGGATGTCCCATGAAGGATTTAGAGGAGCGATGACGTCTCATGATCCATCTTTTATTGTTTGTTTTTTGTGGTTTTTCTTGACAAAAAGACTAGGGCAACGGTGCCCAAGTATGAGTTAGGAAATTCCTTGTCTATGACTATCTGTTATTAGCAGGTGGATGACCTTGCACACCTTGATCTATGTCGTATCATGGTGTTTGTCTCTATTTGTAATAGTTACCGCCCAATGATGATAAAGTGCAAAGCCTTTTGTGATTTGGAAAAATATCGAAGATTGCTAATACTAACATCCATGTCTTTTATTATTCATCTTTCTTTTCACACTAACATTTCTTCTTTTCTACATCTTCACCACGCTTATCTATTTTCCTCTATCCTTTTGTCCTTCATCTTCTAGTTTTCTCATCGATTTCGAGAGCACACTCATGTTCTTTGAACTCATTTGTCTTCTCGAGGGGCATGCCACTACCTCCTCGTCATCCTTCCTCATCCTACTTTTCTTTGGGGCATATCATTTTCTTTGACACAACACCAAAATAACATTGTATCAAGGGGAAAATGTAGACAATGTTCTTTATTTAATTACTTCACTAATTAACTTTATCCTCTTTCTTAAATTAAATAAATTTATTTTCTTATTTAATTTACCTTTACCATATTTTCAACTATAATTAAATAAATACTTTAATTATTTAATTATTCATTTAACCTTTTCTTTACTCAATTAAATAAATATTATTTATTTAATTAATCTCTAAATGTTGAATCTTGAATTAAATAATCATTTAATTCATAAAAGTCTATTTTAACACATTCCTCTATATTTAGATAATTGTTTAAGTTATCTAAGTATTCATTCCCACTTGACTCGAGATCTATTTAAATCAGTTAGTTATCTCCTAATTTAATGTCTGATTGTCTTTCACGAATAAACTCTCTGTCATAACTAGTCAATTATCTAGTTTTAATTCTTATGCATGTACACATTTATTAATTAAACATCTTTATTTAATTAATTAATTTATGTGTGCATTTGAACAGATCATTTTCTTTAATCTATCTTTATCCTTTTCATGCAATCATTATTCTTCTAATTTTTGAATAATTTCAACTAGAGATTAAATCATTATTTAATCTTGATCTCTATTCTTAGGTTTTATCACTCACGCCAGTACTAACACTAATCTCAATTTGCATGTCGAATATTTTAGTTAGAATCATTTGTTTATCTTTTAATCTTGGCCTATCATTCGAATGATCACTTTTCTATAAATTGATCTGTCTTTCATCATTTTACCCTCCCGAAATTGTATGAGTTTTGGAGCACTTGTTTAATCTGTGATATTTTGCTATAATCACATCTATCAAGGCTATAGTTGCACACTTACTGAAAATATGAGGGAAAGAATACCATCACGATGAAATGGAGGACAACAAAGGTTATCCATGGAGTTACATCGATCTTTGGTGAGATTGTTTTATGTTTTACCTATTTTCTTTGTTCTTTGAACATGTTTGACTTTAGATTGCATTAGAGGTTTATTTTTCATTTGTTATTGCTTTAACCTTTCATTGTTTTCATGATGTTACAGTTTGTCTCATAACATACTTTGGATGTCAAATAGTTTATTTGTATACCTTCAACCTCCACACCTCGCAATTCATTTCCTCAAACAACTTACGCTTAGGTAGCCTTTATTCATTAATGGTGTTGTAAAACAATGTTAGCTAGTTTTTTTAATTTTGCGTATACAAATCTAAAAAATTGATGAGAAACACAAACATTGCACATGTATTCCTTGATCGTGTCACATTTTCTTCTCCTAATACACTTTTTTTTCCTTTATTCCTTCCTAATCCCATCCCATTAACATTTAATAGTTCACCCTATTTTCCATGATCCCCTCCCTGCCCAACCCACTAATATCTTCTAGTCCATCCTATGTGTCATTATTCCCTTCTACTCCCATCTTATTGTACCCATTATTATTTCACCCTAGATGTTCCATGATTAGTTATGTTCCACCCTATGTTCCTTTATCCATTCTATGTTATACCATCTTTATCCATGTTTCATTCTAGATAACTCTTCTCTATTCTTACTACACATAGGTCAAGTTCACACTTCTCGTACAATAGTCAAACCCTAGACACCTCCTAATTCACCCTATGTTGCATTATTCCCTACTAATCATATCCTAGCCCATCCCATCAATATATACTAGTCCATCCTATGTTACATTAACCCCTTATATTCCCATCCCATTACCCTCTCTTATTTTACCTTATGTTTCATTATCCCCTCTTGGTCTTGTCCCACTATCTTTCCCTAATTCACCCTATGTTCCTTTATTCCCTCCTAATCCCATCCCATTAACCTCTAATAGTTCACGCTATATTTTGTTATCTGATCCTAGCCCATTCCATTAATCTACTTTAGTCTATCCCATGTTCCATTATCACATTTGACTCCCATCCCATTGTACCCTCTATTATTTCACCATATGTTCCATTATCCCATGTTGGTCTTGTCTCTTTATCCCTTCTATGCTATAGCACTGAGCCATCCAAATTTTATCCTATACACCATTAGAAGAAATCTTCCCTTCCACTTATTATTGACCAAGGTATTCTTTTCCATTACTACTACACACCTCAACAACCAACTTCATGTGCTATAGTAAAACCCTAGACACATCCTAATTCATTGTATGTTCCATTATCCCTTTGAAGGCTACTAGTAACATAGTAATCCTCACTTCATTCATGTGAACTTCATTGTGGCATTATCACTATGTTTACAAGATGCCCTCATAACATTAGTTCATTAGCATATGCACTATGAATCTCAATGAGCACTGAACTTTGGAATTTTCAAGAGTTTGGACTATCCCAATGGACTTAGTACTTTCACCATTCTATGATCTATAAGCACTATATTGTAGTATCAACTAAGGCCAACCATTTACTCTTTCATTTATGATAGTTATAAGGGACTACCTAAACTTCTTTATATTATTGTTAGATATATTGTTTCATTTGTATTTGTTGACATCAGACAACCTTGGGGATGTTGGTGGCATGATGGACCATGCAGTTGATGCAACAATAGCCAATTTTGATCTATTGAGAGAGGTATGCAACAGATTAGTCGATTTGACATTATATTTTCTCTTTTATGATCTATTATAGAAATTTTTCCCAATACGTTTATGTATTTTAATTTCTATCTTGATGGTTGCTACAGGTGGGTGTCACTCCAGATCGTGGGTGTGGTAATGTTGTAAATGTGCATGATGACTATTTGTATGTGGTAAGTGACTATATTTTATTATATATCATTTCATAATTCATTTTTTATGTATTAACATCTATACTTTTTATTGTATTAGGTGCAGCTCTAGAGGAGTCTAGAGAGGAGGTCTAGTGAGCATGTTCAAAAGATGAGAACCAACAGGCACTCCATCCAGCTAAATTTCTAAGGTAGTACAAGATATTTTTCCTCCCCCTAGAGGGAAATGACTATGTATTTGGGTCATTTATTGTATGCCTATGTGACATTTTGGAACATATGTTTTGTATTATCAAGATATATGTGACATTTTATGTCCATATGGCTCTTTTGTACTAAGCCTGTATGGATTTTTTGGATATATAGTATATACTTTTATCAATATATCATTGTATATCCTTACGAATTTTTGATTAAAGAAAATATTTTTTTGGTTTTGTCATTCTTGAATGATGTTATCATGCATATTGTGTAAATTGTATGCTTGAATGTTGTAGGCATGAATTTTGTTTACATCTAATGCTTAATTAATTACTGTTGATTTCTCACTAAGCCCCATCTAATGTGTATTATGTAAATAAACTCCATTTCTAGTGGTTTTTATCCTTTGCAATGCTTTAATTACTTGTGCCTCATTTATTCACATGTATGCTTCATGCTTCCAATGTATAATTCATGTGTTCATGTGTATTCTTCATGATTCATGTGTATACTTCATGTATTTGTGTGTATGCTCCATGCTTCTTGAGTTCTATTGTTGTCTAGTGGCGATGAATTTAACACCAAAAGGTTTCAAATCAGCTATAAGAGCTCCTTCCCATAAAAAAAATATCATAGAAAAATGTATTTCTTTTAATTCATGGTTGAGGCTGGCATCCAACAACTAATGGTTTTGATTCTAAAGCTTAGAAATGATTGCATTTGCATCTATAGAACAAGTGGATGTTTCAAACCTCATAGGCATATATATATATATACCTCTATGAACTTGTATGAATGTGCATCAAAACACATGATAGTTGTTGATCCAACCAAAAAAGTTTATTTGCATCTACTAATATCACAACACTTGACATCACATTAAATGAAATCAATGCACAAGTCAGTTTAACAACAATATAAGCTTAATTTTTGGATGCATCACCCATGTGCAGTTATCACATTTCTCCCATATTCATCATTTAAATAAGTTAAAAAAAATCCTTCGATTTTATATGCATGAAATAACATGAAAAATCATTGAGAAACATGGTCCTATAACTACTGCCATATCATGCTTTATAACTCTGATATTTTGAATGCTATTAGATGTGTATGAACAATAATATAAGCTTGTTTTATAACATGGTCCTAATGATATTATGAAGATATTAGATGTTTATGAACAACAATATAAGCTTGATTTACGAATGCATCACCCATGTGCAGTTATCACATTTCTCCCATATTCATCATTTAAATATGTTAAAAAAACTCCTTCGATTTTATATGCGTGAAATAACATGAAAAATAATTGAGAAACATGGTCCTATAACTGCTGCCATATCATGTTTTATAACTCTAGAACATGAAAAATAATACATCATGGATATTGAATATCTGGATCTAATGTTTCACTAGTAGGCTAAGTTTTGCATCTCAACAAGGGTGCACTACTCGGTGACAACAACTACAATTCAGACTCTTAAGGGATTCAGCCAGTTGAATGTATCTCAGAGTGATTTTGCATGTTTGGGTACAAAGAGGACTATTCCTAGCACAAAATTACCCACCTAGATGCTTTGGAACAATTCATTTTGTCACATGATTTGCAGAACAAAAGTTGCACCACTTTGCAACTTTCAACTACTTGCATTTGACAACTTTTCCCCAAGTGAAAATTTTTCACCACAGGAAAAGGTCTCCAAAATAGTAAAAACTAAGAGATATTATTGTATATGGGCCCAACATGATCCCATAGGCTCAGATGAGAAGTTTCTAAGCATCACAGTGTCTGAGTAACAACATGCTAAAGATTGCATCCATTTTACACTTCGGACTCATAAGGGATTCAACTGGTTGAATGTAGCTCATAGTGATTTAGTGTGTTTGGGTGTGAAAGATGACCATTCCTAGCGTAAACATACCCATATGGATGCATTTTAATAGTTTTTTTGGTCACACGAGTTGTAGAATGAAAGTTGCACCACTTTGCAACTTTACACTGCTTGCATTTGACACTTTTTCCATCAAGTGAAAATTGGACACCATGAAAAAATGACTCTGAGATAATAGAGTAAAAAAAACCAAGAGAGGTTATTGTAGAGGGGCCCATTGGTATCCCATAGGCTTAGGCGGAAAGTTCATAAGCATCACGGTTTTCGAGTAATAGCCTGTCAAAGATTGTTGCCCTTTTGCGATTTTGACCCTTTAGGGATCAAGCCAGTTGAACGTAGCTTGAACTGATTCGGCATGTTTGGGTGCAAAAGAGGACCGTTCCTAGCATAAATGTACCCATCCAGATGTGTTGGAATATTCTGTTTGGTTACAAGAGTTGAAAAATGAAAGTTGCACCACTTTGCAACTTTACATTGCTTGCAATTGACACTTTTTCCATCAAGTCAAAATTGGACACCACAGAAAAATGAATCCAAGAGAAAAAAAACTGAGAGAGGTTATTGTAGAGGTTCCCTACATGATCCTGATGCCTCATACATAATGCATGTAACTGACATGGTATCCGAGTAACAAGCCATCGAAGATTGCTGCCATTTTGCAATTTGGATTGTTAAGGGATTATGTTGCATGAATTACAAATGTTTGAGGGCAACATTAAATTTCAAAATTTGAGTATATCTCATTACAACTATTTATTTGAATAGACTGTATGCTATATTGATATTGATATATAATCATTAGGTTGATTCATTTTAATAAATGATTTTTTTATAATAAGTTAGTCAATTGGTGCTAGTTATAAT
Source organism: Sequoia sempervirens (assembly GCA_007258455.2). NCBI lineage: Eukaryota > Viridiplantae > Streptophyta > Pinopsida > Cupressales > Cupressaceae > Sequoia > Sequoia sempervirens. The sequence continues at coordinate 51,036 of VDFB02060506.1, forward strand.
ACAGAGAATAAAAGAAGAAAAATAATGATTTGTAACCATCAATGGTTATTACACTTTCAAAGAGTTATAATGGGGTATGAGAATATGAATATAGTTCATTTCTCACTCTCAAAGAGTTATACTTGGGTATGAGAATATGACTATCATAGCCTAAAGGGACACCCTAAAATTTTATGATAACCTCAATGCTATAGTTGTCAAGAAAATTGAATGCTTCCAAATTCTCCTAGACACAAAATGGTTTCATATAATTGACAAGGACATAAGGTACAACCTATTATTAGGAATACCCTTTACTCAAAAAATGAATATTATTCATTTCATGCCTTTTCAAGAGATTTAATTCCTTTAATTAGGAGAAAATTATGTCTACAAGGGATATTTGGAACCCTTAAACACTATCGAAGTGGATGCTACCAAAAAGAAGCTTGGTACACCAATCAATTATGAGCTAGGTGTCAATAAAATAATTATGCTTGAACTTACATCTCAAATATTTTGAGTAAGAAAAATGTACCAACCTCTATGTTAGAAAGTAAAGTGGGGAATCACAAATAAGAGTTTTGTGCCTTGAGTGTTCTCTAGGTGTTGTATCTATACACTAGACTCACTAGTAGGAGAGGGATTATAGATTAATCTATGTTACAAAATCAAACAAGATAAAAGAATAACACTAAACAAAAATTATATTGCATTCATAATATATTATGTGGTCATTATTCAACTTTCATATACTGATATAACTAATTTATTACATTCCCATAATTCTATTGGATGTATTGTACATTAAAAATATTATATTCCTTCTACCTACTCACTTATTTGTTATCTCAATCGACTGGAAGGATAGAATTATCTAGATTTATTTGAGATGGGAAAAGGTGTTATCCCACTAAACTTTGGCTTGTTGGAGTAGATGACAAGGTAGGGGCAACGTATGCCTCATAGAAATGGGGTCTCATGGTGATGTAAATCACCATGAGACCCCATTTCTATGAGGCAGTACATCACCATGAGACCCCATTTCTATGAGGCATACGCTGCCCCTACCTTTTCAACCCTATAAAATTGGAAAGCTAGTGAGCTCACTAGCTTGCCAATTTGGTAGGGTTAAATCACCGTGAGTCCCCATTTCTATGAGGTATACGCTGCCCCTACCTTGTCAACCCTACTGAATTGGCAAGCTAGTGAGCTCACTAGCTTTCCAATTTGGTAGGGTTGACAAGGTAGAGCTATGAGGCATACACTTCCCCTACCTTTTCAACCCTACCGAATTGGAAAACTAGTGAGCTCACTAGCTTGCCAATTTGATAGGCTTGACAAGGTAGGGGCAGTGTATTCCTCTTAGAAATGGGGTCTCCTATCACTTTTTATCTTGTTATTGATGATAATGATTCTCTCAGAATAACACTTCCTTTTTTTCCAAGATTTCCATAAGTAGAATGGATTTTGTGGTAGATTTCAATATGCAATATGAATTGTTTCTACAATGCAAGCTATGGATATGAGATTGATGAAGCTAATGATGATGTTAAGGTGGAGATGAAGATATGATTCTATAATTAAGTAGTTGCAAATACAATGCTATGGAGATTGCTATGCTATGCTAATGAGAATGCAATGATAATGATAATGATAATGCTATGATAATGATGATGGTTTTACAAAGGAACACTTTTGGATAATTGATATGAGATTTCAGCAACATGTAAGTATGATAGCTCTTGTGCATGTTAAAAATGGAGGTGATCAGCTTCCTTTTATAGGCTAAGGAACTGTACATGCATGTGGCACAAGATCAATAGTTGGAGAATTGGTCTTGTGACATGTACAATGAGGATTGGATTGGTTGGGATGAGGGAGATAAACTAGGAAGATGTTCCTCCTACATTGACAAGGTGGAGTGAAAGGTGGAGAAGAATCCAATTTTTTTGGTGCACAAACTCATTGCAATCCACTACTCTGAAACATTACATCAAGCACCTAGGCTAGGGGTGTCAACAAGGAGGTTGAGAAGTGATTTTTCATCAAGTAATGAATGGATTAAGGCCAACTAAATGAGAGTAGGTCTTATCTCCTACACTTTGAGATCAACTAAAATTAGCAGGGGTATCCTAGAGGTATGTAAACTAGATGAACAACTAAAAATGGTGGGGTATGTGTAGGATCATGATGGGCCAAAAAGTGGTGATATGATGGGTACGTGTAGGGTATGTGGCTGACGACTTTGTTTTTACCCAAAATTGATGAAACAAAAAGGGGTTTTAAAGGAGATTCTTAGCTTTCCACCAATATAAATTATGCTTTACTTTGAATTTAATAAATAATTATTATTCATTTTCTATTTGAATTACAACTAAAGTCCTGCTTGATAGGCTAATTGAAAACCATCAATAGCTTTCAAATGGTATCACATTTTTTGAATCCGACACATGTGTCACGTTCTATACTTAGCATACTATAGGATTAAAAAAAATGAATTTCATGAAGTTTTGACCAAGCTAAGGTGGTCAAACATATGAATTTTTATATTTTTTAAAAGTTGTAATAAAAAATTCATAATTAATTTTTTACTTGGAAAAACATTACAAAAAAATATGCATCACATCGAGACACGAGTCCTCTATTTACATCTAAAATTTTATAAAAAAAATATTATCATTTTATTGTGGTTAGGGTGGTCAGACATACACCTACTTCTTATTTTTTCCCTAAAATTTAAGTACTACTGCGTTGAAATTTCAAATTTTCACCAAATAGATTTCTTTTTTAAAATAAACCTAGTAGTTTAGAAACTACATTCAATTTGCTACAGATTCTATTCTTACATATTTTTGAAATAATATAGATAATTTATTCAAATTTTTACGTCAAGTTTCCTAACTCTGATTTTTCTAATTTTTTTGCCACTTAAGGGCCTCTTTTTTTCATGATGATCCTACGCATACCAAGTGTCTAGACCCAACTCACTCCCTTGACTCCAAATATTTTCACTAAGCGAAGAAGAATTAGCCACAAAAGGAACTCTAATAGAGCTTATTTTATCCTACTCTTACCCCACACCTACAAATGATAACAACAATATATCCCCCAACAAATGAATCCACTTAACTTGGAATACATACGGGTAGTAGGGAAGGTGTTACATGCATGATCATGGAGATTACAAGAAGAATGGTTTTCAATATATTAAATTTTTGTTAGCCTTTACCAATTAGACCAATGCCTTCTCCATTGGGCAATAGAGTCACTAATTTATAAGGGAGAAAGAAGTATAGGGAATGAATGCATAAAAGATTTGAATGAACATCTTCATCATGATGTATTTATCTAATCTCTCACAACAAACATTCTTTAATAATACAAATAGAACTACAACCATCCACATGAAAAAATGAGAACATCACAAAACATTGCAATGAATTAAGACACTATCACATATCTCTCTAATCATCTATTAAATCCATATCAACAAATGTGATAGGGAAAATGAAAAAGAGTCACCTTGGAAGATAGTTACAAACTACATGGAGACATTTTCTGATCATCTATCACTAAATCAACATTCCCATGCATCAAAATACAATTCTTTTCCCCCCTAAAACAAGTTGTACTCATAAGTTTTTTTAATGAAGAAGTTTTAGAGTAATAATAACCCAAAAATGGCTCCCAGACCAACCAAAAATGCATTAGATTTAACAAATATATACCCAAAATCCCTAAAAAAAATTGGGCATCAGAATATAGGAAGAAATCCATGAATTTGTAGGTTAAAAATGTTGCACATACATCACTGTGACCCCCCATTTCTATGAGGCATATGCTGCCCCTACCTTGTCAACCCTACCAAATTGGAAACCTAGTGAGTGAGCTCACTAGCTTGCCAATTTGGTAGGGTTGACAAGGTAGGGGAAACATATTCCCTATAGAAATAGGGTCTCATGGTGATGCAAATTAGTAAATCACCATGACCCGCCATTTCTACGAGGCATATATTGCCCCTACCTTGTCAACCCTACCAAATTGGCAAGCCAGTGAGCTCACTAGTAGGGTCTCATGGTGATGTAATAACCCAATACATAGAAATAGGATTGAGAATCATTGTGATATAGTGTGGACATATTAATTGGAGAGATGAGTTCATAGCCTTCTAATGAAAAATTTAGCCTTGAGTTGAAGTATACTAAATGAGGAAGGGTTGATCAAGTTTTAATGTCAAATAATAATGATTGAAGGACTTCTAGGGTTTATCTAGAAGAGCAATAAAATATGCCTTTGTACAATATAAGACATTGTTTCAGATTTTGTCATAAATTCACATATTTTTCCTTCAAGACAACTTTAAATGTAAACCATAAACAATTACAACTAACTTAAAATGTAATATACACATTTAATTGAGGAATATATTAAGGAATATACACATTTTCATGTATTAATTTCTCATATTTTTTCTATATAAAAAAATATACTAAGTTAATAACA
>VDFB02060507.1:0-29724 GCA_007258455.2 Sequoia sempervirens
TAGGAGTTTTCATTCAATCAAGAAAGAAGACATGGAGAGGTTGAAAGGTCTTTAAATGGTTTCAATAGAAGGTTGGTCAAAAAATTATTTGAAGCCATCACTTGTAATTCTCATCTTTAACTTATTACTAGCCACCGTTTATTGAGAGGGATCAATGCATATTCCTGGCTTAAGTTGAGCTAAAGGGAGGAATCAACTACATTAGTCACAAATCCTCAAACAAGAGAAATATAAATATTTTCCACCTTGCTAGAGTCATATTAATTTAAGGAGGCATCTCATACTTTTGCTAACTTCCTGAATCAACCAAAGGGAACGAACTTAGAGTCAGTGCACTTATGGTGAGTTGATGTATATGCATAAAGAAGATATAATAGGGGGTTAATTAGACCTGGTGAATAAGAAAAACATTAGAGGAGCTTATAGTAGGCAAGGAGCATATAAAATTTTATAATATCATATTCTAAGTTGGAGGCATCCAAAAATATGTTCAATCATAAATTAGTCAAAGAAGTTATCGAGCTTAAAAAATGGTAAATTGCATTGTTCAAAGGAGCCAAAAAAGACAATTCAGGAGTAATCCAAAGGCTACAAATAAAGACAAAAATCTTGATTTTATATATAAGAAAATCTTAAAACTAATCAGGAGTTGCATGTGTGTGGACATAGAAACAAATTCATAAAAGACAAAGGTGAAATGGAGATCATCATAATTGTTTGAAAGATATAGATAAAGATAAATTTGGAATGGCATGGAATCTAACGTGGATATTCTACAGAGAAGACAAGCAAGACAAAGTGTAGATAGGACAAAAGAAACAAGTATCACATAGAAAATTCATATAATAATATAACTCTTAATATACTGTCAATTGTTGTTGTTTGCCAGTGAGACATAATTTTACATCATATATTATTGTTGTTTAGTTTGGACATCAAATGCTTATCAATTTATCCCAAAACATTGTTCAGTTGGGATCATTGTTAATGATGTTTCACTTGGACTGAGAGTGAATTATTAAACATATCTTCTGTGGTATATTTCTAAGTAGCAACATCTATATATATGTTCTTTCACATCTTCCATATAGGTCTTGTACAAGACTGTAGTTTGTCTCTGCATAAACCTTATTGCATCTTTGTCAAATGTGAAGGAAATGAAGTACAAAGTTTAATTATCAATTTGTAAATGCATTTCTCTTTGAAATACCATCGTAATTTCTATCAAATGGAGAATCATTTAAAATCAATCAAACACAGTGGGAACACTCATTGGGACACTTCAATCATAAAGAATAGGTATACAACATAGGTACAGACAAGGAAAGATGACTACAATGGACAAACCTATAATTGAGTTGATGCAAGAATTGTTTAATCTGATGAAGGACCAAGGCTTTAAAGGGAATATCTAGGATTGTTGCAAAACCAAAACATTTGGATATGGAAAATGAATTTCCTCAAAGTGATTCACAACCTATAGGTGATCACAGGGAAGGAGTTGCACAAGTGCATCTAAATTTGTTGGAGCCTCATTTATTAGTTGGGAAAACAAATGAGTGCACAACAGTGGTTTTAGGTTACGAGGATGTCATATCTCATGATGACAATTTGGTGAAGTTCCAAGATGGTTCTCTTAATGTACATGCATCTATTATGGAAGAGGAAGTGTGCAATGAGATTGTCAAATCAACAACCCCTAATATTATATTTGAGCTAATCCATGAGGTTCATAAAACCAGTGCAGATGTGTGCAATGATGATGGTGCACATGATGACATTTTCCAATTAGTTAATGATGGTGATTCAACATCCTATCATAGTATTGATTACAAATTAGAAAATGTGTATGGGAATGATAGGTCTCATGGGTCCCATCATTTGGAAGGGAAATTGAAGGTGAATGAAGGAATGCTTGCAATAGCTATAGAACATTTCAATGTTGCTCAACGGTTGATGCAAACTGTTGTTGGAGGACTTTGGGAACACAAGAGCACTTTGATGTTGAACTTTCCCTTGTAGAAGTTCAGGCACTTAGAGAAGTATTGGGGGTAATGAAAACTAATTACCTATAGTTACTATTAGATAGAGATCATCTTCTCATGCTTGATGGGGTTTATTATGATGCACTAAGGGGGAAAGAAGAAGTTGATGAGCTCACTCATGAGCTTGAGGTCACCATGGACTCTTTGAAGAGCACTCAAATGGCCCTTCAAGAGTACAAGTCTCAAATTAACAAGCTCATCATGGAGTTGAGTTTGGTGCGGTCTTCATTACCCATAGCTAAAATTTAGCTATTTATGGCAACCATCGGTGGTAAGAATACATCCAAAGATTGTGGGAATGTAAATATTGGAGATGCAAAAACATACACTTTTTTTACAGGAGTAGATGACATAATTGGGGTGAGTGAACATGATGAGCATAACAAGGAACAATATGTTGCAACAGGTGTCCATGAACGAAAAAACTTTGTATAGGTGATATAGGCAGTGAAGTATAGAATCCACGCGACCATACTACCATTTCATTGATGCAAGCAAGTGAGTTTCACCTTGATTGCATGGTGAGGTGTGCTCCCCATTTTTCTTTCAGCCCATTCATATTTGATTTGACTATGATGCAGAAGAAATACAAGTGTGAGTTAGATGGTTGGTATGAGGTGTTTCCTTCTGTAGATGAAGGGGACAAAACTTACAAGTGTTCGGAGCTACTTCTACAAGGTAATTATGCTATTGGGATACATGTTATAGGGGCAAATTTTGAGCAGTTTGGAATTCTCGGTGTAGTTAGAATGATGGAGTGGGAACCGTCAGGAGTTAGGAAGGAAAAATTCCAATTTTTTCCATGGGATCCAAGTGGAATATTCTCATGGAGGGGTGTGGTACCTAGAGTTTATTATAGTGTGTTTCTTCACTAACTTCAGTTTGGTGAAGAATATATCAGAGTCGTGCAACAAATGTCATTGGGTGATGAGTATGGAAAGCTTCCAGTTGGATTGCAGGCTTTGGGATCTACTATGCTTGGTAGCTTGTGTCTTCTTTAGATAGTGTTTGATGGGGTTGTTGAGTTTAGTGTTTCCTTTCTCCAGTGGTTGTAGTGGAGCTTGGGTAGAGCATTATACAAACTAGTTTGGGATCTCAACATTTAGCGCAAGACTGGTTGTTTAGGTGAGGATTGCTTAGGGACAAGCAATCTTGGGGAGGGCGGATTGCAATGTCCCCTTTTTTCCAAGATTTGTATCTTTGTAATGGTTAACCTACTATCTGGTTCCCGTAGGCTAATGAGACATTTAAGGGACCCTTTGAGGGGAATCAGGGTCTTCAATGGGCTTACATATTCATTCTTTCATATTTAGCTTAGTGATCCAGTTGGTTGGTAGGCCTTTCAAAGGTAGTTCAAGGCTTATAATTTATACTTTCTATTTATAGCAAGTTATACTAGGTTCAATGGTTTCACGCCTGCAGAGAGGTTTTGCGTCGAAGGCACTCTTAGGGGATTATTGTCAGTTTTGGTCGAGAGTGGAAACTTTAATTAAATTACTAAAGTCAAATTACTTTAATAATGTTATATTTTTAAAGTGACTTTGTAATTTAATGTTATAAAGTAACTTTAATAAAGTACTTTATAATATGGCATTAAAAGGGTATAAAGTAACTTTGATTTTTAAACATTATATTTTAAGTTACTTTATGAATTTAATTTAAAAGGAACATCTTTTGAAAAAACAAATATTATTTAAATGTGCAAAAGGGAAAAAAGGGCCTTAGGGTTTGAGAAGGTTAAAAGGCAAAAAATATTGTTAATTCATTATCCAAGTTACCATTTACAAACAAAAAAAGATGAGAACAAGGTTGCAGGTATGAAGTTTCAAGCTATTCAGAGGATGGAAACCCTCAAATAGGATGGACTCTACAAGTGTGAAAGATCACCCAAGGTCTTCTTGTTTGGATGGTTTCACACAAAGATCATCATCTGAGCATTCACAGATTTAATTCAATAGATTCAATCAACAATTTTAGTATTTCATCAACAAATTAGCAATAAGACAAAGGTCAAATCAATAGTTTCACATTCATGGATTTAAAAAGTTTCCAAGATTCAGTGTAAATATTTTATATATTCACAACTGTTGATCAAGCATTCCCTGATGTGAGATTTACGTTGTTAATTTTGAGTATGGGTTTTATGTATTTCCTAAAGCATTAATAAAAATTCTTGTTATTTGTCTCTTGCATTTGTTTGGAAATGTTCTTTTGCAAAATTGTATATTATCTATAGTGTTGGTGAAATTAAAATAACCCAGATCAGGGTGGATTATTACATAGTAGCAATCATTTGGTTTCTTCCTTTCTAATGTCATCTTAGAATCCAAAGTTCATATTGGCAACAACTGCTTATTTTAACAAGGAAAGTAAGAGCATAACAGATACATATGGAAAATAGTGATAAGATTAGATGGGGAATTCTTTGATAATATTTTCATGTGCCTGGACATCAATGATTATGTTGATATCACCATGGAGTCATCACAATATTATTATGACAAGAATACATAGAAGTGTAAGAAAATCATTAATGTCTAGTGGCTCAAGACTCCCAGGCCTACAATATCAAGGTGGCCAAAGAACATCTTCTAGAGTGAGTTCATTGAAGAGGTAGGTGATCTGATAGCTCACTTGAGTAGCGTTAAAGGGATTTCTGCCTCCAATAATTTTCAAGAATGGATGTATCAATATGTATTTATGTCATAAAGAAGGGTAATTAGAAGATCTTTTGGGGTAAGAAAATTAGTAGCTCAATTTGTGAACAACTCTCAAAGGTGTCAACCTCGTTGAAGTTATATATGACTTCATATTTTGTATATGTTGCTACCTCCATGAGACATTTTCCTAGCCTAACTTCGAAAGGTGATAGAAGAAAAATTCTAGTGTATAAATACTACACGCAACTGACATTGAAAGAAAGCATCAAGCACTTCAGAAGGGTAAATGATGCCTTTTTTTTATGAGTACATTTGCATGTTTGAGAAAAATCTTGAAAAGAAAAGAGTCTTTGATGAATCTTGGGAACAAGTGAAAAGGTTTGGTTGTATATTTTTGTAATTCCCTACTTTCACTTATATCAGGGTTGGTTGTTTCGATGGGAAACCATACATGTTACCAAGGCATCCAAGTGAAAAACTAATACTGATGGAATTATGTAAACAAAGAATGGTTATGCATAGAAAACAAGAAAAATATCATAGATTTGGTTTCAAGTTTCCAGTCACCATTGGCATATATTCAATATCTACAACTCCCAGAGCCAAAACAATGGAAACTAAAATGCAATGGATGATTATGAAGAAGCATAAGAAAAGGAATGACTTTGATTTCAAGGGCATGAAGGATAAGCTAAAGGGAAACTATGCTCATGTTCATAATATTGAAGATATATGGGTTGAATTCAAAAGTGATGAAGATGTAAGGAAGTTAGACTTCAGTCAACTTACCTTAGAATAGGTCAAGAACTTTGAGCTTGCCAATATTCTTGAGGACATGTAAGAAGAATCTGATATAGTAGATATTGCATACGTGGAAAATAAAATTTATGGCACTCATCTTCCACCAATTCAATGGTATCAAAAGGATATGACTTCAATAAGAGAAAGGTTTCAACCTATTCTTGCTAACACCAATATTTGCTTAGAGAAGAAAGGAACAAAGTTGAAGCTTTTCAAAACACCTGATCAAAAGAGGAGTATACTAAAAAAAGCTTCTAGTAAAAGGGAAGAATTGAGAATGAAGAATAAAGAAGATACTTCCAGTAATATCAAGAAGCCAAAACTTGTCTTCAAGATCAAAAGGGCTAAAGGCAAAGGGAAAAAAAAGAGGAAACATGTACTCAGAAAGATGTAGAAGAAGAGGAGGTTGGGATGAAGAGTCACAGGAATCTCCTGATACTTCTCAACTAGAATCAACATAGGAAGAACCTCCCTCCTCTTCTCATATAATTTCTACAATTCAAATTCCTACTCCTCCTGTTACTTCAAGTGCACAACCTTTACCTATTGTTTATGTTGCACCCACTATGTTGATACATTATGTTTATTCATCCCCTTACTCACTCACCAGTGAATCATTGTTTGAAAGCCCTCATGGAAACATAGAGAATGTGTTTGTCCCACTTTCTTCTTTACCTATTTTATCTGATGCATCCTCACGTATACTTGATACATTCACACATTCGAACTTTGATAAGTTCATATTTGCTTCTGCATCTAAAGTTTCAAGCGTAGATATTCTTACTATGGTGTTAACTCAAACCCCACCTATTTTTACCACCGCTATCATTTCGAGCCTAATATCCCATATTCTTCAGAAGCCATAGGACCAACCCTGTCATCACAAACCTTGGTGACAAAAATAAGAGGGTTCTTCCATCCTTCCTCCTTGGATGATATCATAGAAACCAAGGAGAAAGAAACAAGTCATCTCTCCAGATGACTTTGAATTTATCCAACTTGTTCTAGTAAAGACCAAGATAGCTAAGAAGGAAAAAACACTTTCAAGGGTTCTTGTTGATAAATTAGGGAACAAGTATGCTGGAGTGGCAGAGCCACCACTAGATAAAGTTGTTGAAGAAATCCAAGGTATTGGTTATGTAGTCACATGGATTGAACTTGGAAAATAGATGCACGAAAGTGCTAAGGAGGACCTACAAGCATCATTGGCCACTTTGATTGAGAGATATGATAGAGATAACGTTGTCAAAGATCAACTTAAGCTTAAGGTGGAACATCTTACTTTTGTGCTATTAAGGATAAGTCAATTTTCTAAGTCAATTGAACTAGTTATAGCATGTGTTGATGATGATGCAATTCAAAAGGCTAAAAGGATCGGGGCACAAGGTTGAGCTGTGAATGCATGGATAGAAAGAATAATTGCACAAGGAACTCAACTTCTAAATTCTTGGATCGAATTGTTTAATAATATAAATTATGTCAAGATAGAGTTGAATCAAACACTTGATATGTTATCACAAAATTTCTAGTTGGTGGAAAAGGACCTTGAGACTTGGACAAAGCTGAAGGACTTCAAGTTGGAAGTGTTAGTTGAGAATGGGGTGATCCCCACAAGGAAAATGTATATTGGGTACTGGGAAGCAATGAAGCATAAGAGAGATATCCTCAAGGAATTGATAAAAGATCTACAAGAAACCTAGATACAAGCATTTATAAAGGATTGGACATCACTATCAAGATAGGGGAGCTTCCATGTCGAATACTTTATGAAAAAAAAACTTCTTGTGGATACAATTTCTTAGAAATTTACTACACTAATTCATACAAAGATAGAATCAGAAGCTTTCTCACTATCTTCTATTGACAAATTAGTGGAATTTCAAGTAATTTTGGACAAGTTATAAATAATTTTGGACATGCATAGAAAGGTACATGTCAATATAGAGGACTCTATCACACGAGTTTTAGCCATCTCCAGTTACACACTAGGGCCAAATGAGACTAAAGCTTTGGCGGCTTTGAAAATATATGCAGACTTTCTGGAGAAAAAGAATGAAGAAGAGAATGTGTTTGCGGGCACTTAGTTTATTTTCCAAGTTTTTCATTATATAGGATGTAATTTGTAAATGATATTTTACATGTCTTTTTGTAATATGAAATTATATGTAAAAGGAGTACAGTCCCAAATCAAATTGGACTATGCCCTTGAATAAGTCAAAGTAGTTGTAGATTTCCTATTTTTTCTTTTAGCTTCTCTCTATAAATAAGAGAGGGATCTTTTTTAAATATTATCTTTTAGCTATTGAAGTGAAATATTGTTGCATTGAGGAGTACATTGAAACTTTGTGTTCAAAGTGTAAATCATATTCAATCAATATAAGGAAATCGAGTTTATGTTCAATTTGTGTCTTGAATCAAGCTTGTGATGCATTAGAATTATTCTCAAGTCTTTTCTATTGCATTCTCTTGAGTATGTGATTGAATCGTGGCATGGAATCAAATATTCTAGAAGGTGTTCTAAATCTGATTTTGTAGTCTTTGAGTTGCAATATCATCTTTGGAGTCGTGTTTTTGTTCGTGATTGGGAAGTAACTTGGAGACTTTCAGCTACAAGTTATCGTCTATGATTGTTTGATCCTATCTTGGCATACAGTGAAGACTTTGGGCAGCATCATATTCCATACCTTTTCTTTTTCAAATTGACATAGAAAGCAATAAAATACTTTGTGCTTTTATGGGTTTCTTGGTGTTAACACTTGATGGTATCATTTCAATTACTCTATCATTTAACTAAATAAGAGAGTTAGATGATATGGAAACACCCTATGGATAGTTTTAGTGTAAATAAGCTTAGTTAATTATTGGTTGATTAATAGTTAGCAATAAGAAGGGAGCCTCCCCTTTTCTGAGAGGAGAGATTTTATCTCATCATATTGTGGTTGATATAACCATTTTTTCATCAATTAGTTGATAACAAAATATTCACCCAACAAATCGTACCCTTCAAAAACTAATCCTTTTCCATTTTTTGAATTTTTAAAAATTTATAATTTAAAAAAATAATGTTTTTTATTTGAAACCCTCACTAGAACACATGTGAAGAAGATTTAATGGAGGCAAGGACACGTACAATTGCACATCTATATGGATTCATTTAGTTGTATGAGGTTTTTTTTCTCCATTTTTTCCCTTTTTTGTAACTTCTCAAATTTTGGTAAATTGACAAGCGATCTTAGGGTTTTTGGCCATTCTAGACTCAATGGTGATGCCCATTTTGTTCCAAGATGAATCGATTTTCTCTCAAGGTTGGATCTTTTAGTATTTGGATATGAAGTCATAAATTTGGTGCTCTGATCCCATGTTGGAGTTGATAGTGAGCTCCATAGCTCCCAAAAATTACTTTCAACCAAAACACCTAATACATGGAGAGAGAAAAGTAATGCTTATGCTATGCAACCTTGAGAAATTTATTGATCTAAATAGGCTCCATGATTGTGCTTCTAAATTAATGAATTTAGATTAACTTGAATCACCCTAGATTGGGTTATAATATATAAATGAAGGATTATAAAAGTTAAAAAATAAACCCTAGGTGAAGATTAGATTAGATCATGACAAGTGTCCTCATCTTATGTAATAAGATAACATGACCTAAAAATAACTCAATATAATAATATAAAAATATTTTCTAAGTTTAGCGTAAATGCATAAAGTAAAAGGGGCTTAATAATTAATTAACAATTAATTAATTATTAAGCGATTTTTCTATTTACTTGAGCAATATTCTTGAAAGGAAACATGCATCCACCCAATATAATTTCCACATAACCCAACTAGATAAATTTACACAAACAAGTATTCAAAATCCACATGCAAAAGAATAGACAATAGACCATCAAAGATGACTCAAGATATACCCTGAGAAAACCCTTAAGAGGGAAAAACCTAGCCTCCAAAAGCATCTATCGCTCATCTATTATTAAGCAATAAAGATTACAATACATCTCTCAGAGTTCTCCATGAAAACCTTTGAAACATCAAGCCCTCTATAAGCACTCCATGTGAACAAGCATGTAACCACATATCCCATGCAATGTTTCAATCCTCACAAATATTAACAAGAGTTTCTCTCAACCCCTTAGCCAAAATAGCCAACTAGCCAACCTTAGACAACTACCCATGTGCATAATTTTATATAAATAAACTCACACAAACCACCATGTGGTATTACATAAACCATGTGACTAATACCACAAGCTTACAAAACCATTAACCCCCACATTTACTTTTTGGTACTAAGTTTTCTCAATATTAAATATTTTCCCAATGCAGAACCCACATTAAATATTTAATCATAATATTACATACAACAGATTAGGTGACCCCAAGAATGCTAACCCATATGATGCACACATCCTAGATCACCTAGATGCACCACAAATAACATTAAACTATTATATTACAACATTATGCAAGGTGGACAACACACCTTTTCTTGACACTTCTAGTCCCTCCTTTTCCTTTCTTATTAATTTTTGTGGATAATTAAAAATAATTTTAGTTTGCACTTGTTTTGATTACATGGTAGATGCTAGGCATTGCATAAATTTTGTTATTTTATAGGTTTTGATATAGTTACCATGCCAATGAACATACAAGAATAATTTAAGAATGACTGGATACTTTACACAAATCATATGTCCTTTTTTGTGAGTTCCATAATATATACTTTTTATGTTGATTGATAATTACCATGGGCTTTGAAATACATACTCATGTTAGATTGACATGCACATCAAAATGGGGGAAAATGTAATGGTGAACTTTGCATATTGACATCATTCCTATTTAATTTTGTGCCCACCTTAGTGGAATGCTACAAATGTAATTGTATATCAACAAATGACACATTCTTATGCTAAGTTTGGATTATGCTCCAGTCCTTATCCATCACTATTTCCTCCCACTTACACATTCCTATATGTTTGCCATTTTACCCTATTATTGCACCCACATTCTTTCTCACTCCAATACATTTTCTCCCTACCTTGGGATCATCGCTTTCCTACCCAAATTCATTTCCATGCCGCTTGAGATCGATCTTGTTGCAAATGAGAGTGAATCTGTAATGCAAATATTCAAATTCAAATTCCAAGATTGACATCTCCTTTTAATAGCAATTGTGAGTTAACTTGACACTCACTTTGTGCAACATTTTTTTGATTAGATAAACAAGGGAAGGTGTTGAAAATTGAGGTGTTTTCTTAGCTTAATACTTTGTAAAACTTTAATATTGCTGATCTAAATAAGCTTTTCCTTTTGTTACATGTTCTTTGTGGGTGATTATTTGATTAATCCATTTTACTATTTGTAGAATGTAGACAAAATTTGATAGAAGAAGTAGACATGATATTAGAAAGATTACACAAACATGTACCATGGAAAAACCCTTTTGGGAAAAAACTCCACCAAGAATTAATCTATTATTCAATCTTTGAAGTAGATTACAATAGCTCCAATTCTTGCTTGAGAATGCCTCTTTTTCCTTCACCAAAACTTATTCACACCTGCAATAAAAACTGATACAAACTCTCTTCAACTTTCTTGCAGAGATACAGGGCAATAAAAACTTTGTAAACTCCAACATGAGTTACAATTACAATGCTCAAGCCCTATCCCTAAAAGGTATGCCTATCTCATGCAAATAGAGTTATGTCATGAAGAACAATGTCAAATCCTCATCTTCATGCATTTGGGTGTCCCAAACTAAAGTAGCAACTCAACCTTTATTCTGTAAATATCTTCAAGGTTTCATCCTCAAAGTAGGTTTCAAAAGAGGGTCCCCACTTAATTGAGCTCTTCAAAATACCTCACCATGGCAAAGGAGTTAATTCCCAAGAAGCCAAATCTTGCCAGTCCAAAGTCACTGCTAACTCAACATTTCAACATCATTCATGCAAGAATGGTCAACTCTCTCGCTAATCGGAGGCAGCCCCTGCTATATGTCATGCAACCCAAGTCATTAGCCATGCACTCCACTAGTTAATCTAGTATCTAAATCTAAAATTCACCCCAGATAACTGAATCTTAGTAATGGAATTGAATCAATTCAAATTGAACTAATTTTGAATCTAAAGTAAAATCAACTAAACTAAATTGAATCTTAAATCAATCTAAATCATTTTGAATGGGAATTCAAATTGGACCTCAATCAATCGAATTGAATTGGAATCTGAACTGATTCGACTGAATCTGAATCGAATTTCTTATTAGCCTGTAGAAGATTAAACCCCAAATCCTGATCTTTACATGCACTCTGGTAGCTGCTATTCCTTACTCTAATAGTTAACTCATGCGAGTGTCACCTTACCATGTGGGTGTCCCATGCCCCTATTATTTAGGAACTCATAATGGATTCCCTCACATGCTCCTAACATTTAGAATTAATTACAAATGTCAATTAACATGATTATTTCATCAAATATTAATCTCTTCCTAATCCTAGTGTTAATGAACACATTCCAAGGACTTAGGAGATACATGAAATAAATAATGTTTAGGATTGCAATTAAATGGCATCCTATTTCCAACATTCTCCCACTTGACATTATACATTGCAATTATTCTAAACAAGGAATAATATAAAACAAGTACATGACTCAAGGCCAATGGCCTTCCTGCACCTAACTAATCAATCCATGCCAACTTCAAATGCAACCTGCATAATCATGAAGCTTCCAAGCAAATGATTAAAACCAAGAGAAATTATCTGCTTTCATAAGATAATCTGTAACATTAATTAAATTTTCAACTTTCTAAATTAATACCTTCCCATTATCAACCAAACCAATACCTTTCCCAAGCCTTTGTATCCAAACTGCCTCTTTGGAGGCATGTTAAACCACCGAGTGTGTTGAACTCACATTCAACCAAGGTGTAGACTCGGTCTTTTCTGTTGAAATTTTTTTTCTTACAAGTAACCATTCTAACAAATATCTCTTACCATAAGAGAACTCCAGCCTCACCTATTTCTCCAAGTATCCATGAGGACCTATAACCAACCAATCCATGCCAAAATTCAAATGCAACACAACACTTTCATGAAGTAATCAAGCAAATGATTAATGTACCCAATACTAAAGAGAACTACACAAGATCAATGCCAAAGCTCCAATCATGAATCAAGAACATAAACATGACATCCATGATCTAACCATCTCCTCTTAGGAGATCACATGCACCATAACATACATCTTGGTCTCAAGAGAACATGTAATATGCCAAAATCTAAATACATATCAAGAGTAAACCATGACATAATAGCAACTACTCTAAACCAATAAAAAACCATATCCCTAATCACATGAAGATAACCTTACCAATGATGCATCCATGTCACTGCCAACAACTCCCACTAAACTGTAGTACCAAGTTACACATGGCATCGTGACTACCATCCTCTCCATGAAGATTACTCTGAAACATGAAGCAAAGAGTTATCACAAACAATATTAGCTGAAATAACCAATGCATCATTACTATCATCTGAGGACTCCTTTGTAGAAGAATCAACACTTTCTTTCTTGTTCTTACAATCCTTCTTCACATGTCTTGGTTTCCCACAGTTCCAACAAATTACCTTACTCTTACCATGGGTTTTAGACTGTCCTTTAGACTTACCCTTTCCTTCCTTGTCTCCCTTAGGTCCCTTTTTCTCAGGCCTACCTTTTACAAACAAGACATCTTGGATTTCCTCTTTAGACTTCCTCCTCATCTCCTCAGATAAGAGAGTAGGAATTATATTGTCCATCTTAGGATCTGCACCACTACCACTAATTGCAACAATTAGATTTTCACAAGAATCTGGTAAAGAACAAAGTAGCAAAACACATTTATCCTCATCTTCTAGCTTTACATCTACAGATGTTAACTGTCTGAAAATTAAATTGGAAGCATTTAAATGTTGTGCAACAGATTCACCATCTTTCATTTTTAATGAATACAACTTCCTTTTCAGATAGAACTTATTGGTGAGACTCTTAGTTTGATAAATATCCCCTATTCTCTTCCATAATTAATATGTAGTAGTTTCATCTAAAACATTCAAGAGAAAAACATCAGCAAGACATAATCTAATTGTTCCTCTTGCCTTCTTATCTAACTTAGCCCAATCCTCATCTGAAATAGTTGTAGGTGTCTTTGTCTCATTATTAACCACTAACCACTTATCTCTTTCTTCAAGAAGATCTTCCATTTTTAATTTCCACATTTCATAGTTAGATCCATTGAACCTTTCAATATCTAAACAAGAATTCATTGTAACAAACTTATTTCCAAAATCAGCAAATAACAAAAATAATAAAAGCTCCTACTAGGCCAAAAAACCTCCAATATTTTAAGAGAAAGGCATCCCAATACTCTACCCAACCTTAGCTCTGATACCAAATGTTGAAAATTGAGGGGTTTTCTTAGCTTTAAACTTTGTAAAACTTTAATATTGCTGATCTAAATAATATTTTCCTTTTGTTACATGTTCTTTGTGGGTGATTATCTGATTAATCCATTTTACTATTTGTAGAATGTAGACAGAAGTTGATAGAAGAAGTAGACAAGATAATAGAAAGATTACACAAGCATGTACCATGGAGAAACCCTTTTGGGAAAAAACTCCACCAAGAATTAATCTATTATTCAATCTCTGAAGTAGATTACAGTAGCTCCAATTCTTGCTTGAGAATGCCTCTTTTCCCTTCACCAAAACTTCTTCACACCTGCAATAAAAACTTATACAAACTCTCTTCAACTTGCTTGAGATAAATAGGCAATAAACAACCTTGTAAACTCCAGCATGAGTTATAATTACAATGCTCAAGCCCTATCCCTAAAAGGTTCGCCTATCTCTTGCAAGTAGAGTTATGTCATGAAGAATAATGCTAAAACATGTGCTTCATCCATTTGGGCATCCCAAATTGAAGTCACAACTCAACCTTTAATTTGTTGATAATTCCAAAGCTCTTCCTCAAAGTAGGCGCCCAAAAGAGGTCCCACTTAACTGAGCCTTCTTAAATATCTCAACATGCAAAGGAGTTAATTCCAAGAAGCCAACTTGGGCGCCCAAGTTGGGTCCAAGTCATTTCTTGTTAATTAAAACATTTCTCAACATCATTCATGCAAGAATGGTCATCCCCTGTTAACTGGAGGTAGTCCCTATTATCTTCCATGCAACTCAAGTCATTAGCCATGCATTCCAAGTTAACTAAAGTCAACTAGCATTCAACTAAAACTAACTGAAGATAACTGAACCATAATTGAACTGAACCGAACTAAACTGATTCTAAACGAAACTGAACTAAACTGAACTGAACTGAACTGATCTAATCTGAACTGAACTGAACCGAACTTCATGCATGCAAACACCAAACCCTAACTCTTACGATCTTTACATGCATTCAAAAGTGTTATCTCTTACTCCAAATAGTTAATTGAACTCAAGGTGAGTGTCACCTACCATGTGGGTGCCCCATGTGCCCCTATTATTTAGGAATTCATAATGGATGCCCTCACATGCTCCTAACATTTATAATTAATTACAAATGTCAATTAACATGATTATTTCATCAAATATTAGTCTCTTCCTAATCCTAGTGTTAATGAACACATTCTAAGGACTTAGGAGATACATGAAATAAATAATGTTTAGGATTGCAATTAAATGGCATCCTATTTCCAACAGATGGGCCCTGATCCCATGGTTACAAAGTTAGAACAAAAAGCATAGAAACAGATTGGGAAAAACAACACCAACCACCACCAGGCCTAAAAAAGCATGCAAGCCAAGAAACTAGAATTACAACCACAAAACCATTATCAACATAATCATTTAAACGAAATACCCATATTAATCCACAAAATGGTACGCATACCATTTATGAGATTAACCAAATTTCAACAGGTAGAAAACCATAACAAAGCTATTAAGAAATAACAGTTTGGGACAATACTACTAAGTACCGATAGTTTTAGAGCACACATTTGACCAAAGCAAAAAACACCTAATTTTCACCAATTTAGGACACAACTCCCTCCAAGCAGGGCCATCTTCAACTTTCAAAATAGACCTTATAGTCAACAAAATAGGCCAACAAGCCACCCTCCAAGTTGACAAAACAATAGCCTGAAACAACAACCACCCCAATGGTGGGTAAGACAAACTATACTTCCAACTCATACAAGCAAGATTGAGACGATCCTGAAACACAAACCACTAGAAAACAACTATTTCCATCATCACTTCTTGAAAGAACCATCCCACATCAAGCCTGTTACTTAGAGCAACCAATTCTAAACCAGAAACAACATTAGCACTAATGGGGTAGAGAGCCCCCATCCACCTACTTGCCTCTCCACCTTTATAGGAGAAAGCATATCCCAAAAGAAAAACTTCCCAAACAACAACACTTGTAGAAAACCATCCCTTGATTGAAACACCAAATATGGGCCAGAAAGAAGAGCACAACCAACACAAACCTGCAAGCCACCCATCAGGCTATAAGATCAATAACCCTTAACAACATCCACCCCCTAAGAGACCAAGACAACTTGAACATCAAGGCCTCCAAGAAGCAACAACTTCCAAACAACACCATTAAAACAATAGCTCCTAAATAATCACAGGTCAAACACATCCAGACTCCCTACCACAATTTGGGAGTCAACAAGCAAGACAAAGCATTGACGAGCCAATGCCAGCTTAAAGCACCACTCCGCCCAACACACCAACTCAATCTCTACCTCAATAAGAGTGAGATCCCCTCTAAAAGAGAAGATGAAGTGAGGATCAAAACTGTAAGAGCCACCAATCTCCTGCACAAACATGCTCCACCTCAAAAGGAACCAACAAAAAGAAAGGGAACAACCCACTACAGCAACAACAACCGTCTCCACCTCAATAGGAGAGGGCTCCACCTTAACAAGAGCAATCTCCACCTCCATAGGAGACCCCAACTATAAAAACCAATAGGAAGTCAATACTTTGGTAGTAAGACAACACACCTCATCCCATGACAACATGAGCATTAGGTACAATAAGGAAGCAATATGAGGAAAATCAACAACCACCAAAGAGAAAGCACACCCCGATGGCATTAGAACCATCAAGATGGATATGGAATGAAACCCCAACAAAGAGGAGCATCCCAATCATCAGAGAGGGTCACAAAGGAATCCTCGCTCAATAGGTTCAACCTTATCTCAACACCCTTGAAGAACATCAATAAACCATTGAAGACCTCAGACAAAAAAGAAGAGATTCTTGAAACTAGGGAGTCCACAACACCCTTGAGGACCATCTGCAATCTTGCCACAAAATGAACCAACAATCCTTCAAAGGGGACCTCAAAGGAAACCTTGTACCTCAAGTTCAACATAACCATAGTAGCTTTAGTTAGAGCACCACTTGAAGCCAACACAGCCACCTCCTTAAACAAGCCCTAAACCTCTTGAGGTAGGAACACAGTGCAATTAACATAAACATTATAACCCTTAAGCAAACCTTGCTTGATGACACTAAAGCAAGATAGGGGCATCAAGACCACCCAAAAAAATAGAAAGCAAACCACAATATACATTTCAGTGACCAAGGTCAGAAAGACAACCATAACCTTGAAACCCTAAGAAGCAAGAATGTACAACTCCAAAATAGAAGAAGCAAAGCACAAAACACCCATATCGAATAAAGGAATACTGAGCAATAATAGCCCGAAAACCCCCAACAAGACTAGAGTCCATAAATAGGACAATAACAACATTAAGCTTGAGTTGGAATAGGACAACACAGAGCAACCAGAAAACAGTAGCACTCTGCCCAAACAAAGCAATGAAGCAGGCACTAGGAAGGGTAGAATACCTCAAAGACCCATTAGGGCTCCAAAGAGAACACATACAACAATGACTAGCAACCGCCCATCCTCCAACAATTAGGTAAGCAACAAGAGATAGAGTGAAATCATCCAATGCACGAGCCATATAGTCCACCATAGACCTCAGATCAACGATCACCAACAAAATATAAAAAAAACATTGCTACACACAAATGAAAGCCAGTACAAAGCATAGACTTTGGATAGAAGAGCAAGATGTTGAACCCATTAAGGGATATACTCAACACAAAGAACCGACAAGCCACAACAAGACTGTTGACCTCAAAGAGAAGTTGCAACACAACACAAATTGTGGAACTGCAAAGCTCCGCATAAGAAACGTTAAGGCACATGAACAAGCCATCCTCACCAAGGATAGGCTCAAACATGAGATTCGCTAGAGCCAAGCCCCTAATTGCAACATCGTGTCCAAGAGAGGCCTTCAACAAACACAAGTCTCCAAAGAACAACCAGGAATAAGAAAGAAGAAACGAGTCTTTCCCAATCACCAAAACTCCCAACCAATACAAACAACGCACCTCGACAAGGGCCCGAAAGACCAACAGGAGAAACAAAGCACAACAACAACCCCATCCTTCCAAAGCACAAGCAGAGGAAAAAGCGACACCAAGGAAACACAGATCTTAATCCCTCCTCAAACAGAGGCCCCCAGAGGCCAGCTGGAACACCACAGGCCAACAGGCAGAGCAACGAAACCCCCACCTACAACAAACACACCAAGAAGACCAAGAAACATCGAAGAAAACTCCAACGAAGTAGGTTGGAGCCCCCAGATCCACCACAAACAGGAAAAATCATCCTCATCATCCACCTCTGAGCCATCTCTCTGCCATCGCTAGAGGATTTCAAAATTCCATTCCCTCTCGCCATCTCTATTAAAACACATGTTTCTATATTCTACTTTTAATATTGTTGTTAGGAAGGTGTAAAATTTGCATTTTCATGAAAGGAAGTGGACATAGGCTATCCATAATAGCTTGACATATTTGAGCATAGGGAGAGCAAGAAAATTTTGCAAATATTGTGCAACATGTTACTATGTTATGGTATTTACAATTTCAATGTGACATTAATTCATAAAGAAGAGTAGAAAGGAATCAATTAGAAATGAAGAGAAGTTAGCAATTATAGAGTAAAATCATTATAACACACTCCAATTTTTAAATGCACAAATATCCTCATTTGGATCTAGACCACTTACATATTGGTGAATGATGTCTTCAAATCTTCCTTATAAGCCACAAAGTTGACCCATCTAGGAGTCTAACCAATGGTAACTTGACCCTAGTGATCTTACAGATTCTCTAAAAATGTTTCTAAACATCATAATCCTTATAATATTACCACACATGAGAGATGAGGATAAACACATTTTTGAAATCTATGTTTCACCAATTTCAAATTTACATACTAAAAGTCAAATCCACAACACTTAAAATCAAACCCATGATACTTAAAATTAAATTACAAAATCCTCCACCTAATTCTAATTTTAAGACAATTATCACACCTAAACCATTAATTAAAAAATAATAAATAAATCAATTCCACATATCATTAATATCATTTTTTTATCATTAATTTTAAAATATATATCAAATACCCTTAATATTCACATTGAAATTTTAAATAGATATTACAATTATCAATCCCAATTACTTAATTTAAATTCATTACATACTTATAAAACATTTTATTTCTTAATTTGTAGATATGATTTATTCCCATTAAAACATATCATTTTAAGTTTCGCTTTCTAAGGCAACGTGATTTTCCTTTCCTTTCAACACTGAAATCGAGTAACAACATCTTTATGGATAACGTTGAACTTTTGTCTTTTTTGAAATGTGGCTCTCATTGTACGTCAATTTACATGTAGGCCCCTTGTCTAGCTATCCGTTCTCACTAACTGTACTACAAGACAACCTGTCATGCATCAATTTGATGACTGATATAAAGCCTTTCCCAAAAAAAAGGTCAAAATCTTTTTCAAACCCTAATATCTAGCCAACTACCAAAATGAATATGAAATATAAAAAATTAAAAATAAAAACAATTAATTTAATAGTAGGGAATGTATAGAAATTTATTTTCTAATTTTTAGATAAGTTTTTAATGAAGTTCATCAATAATTTATGAATAAAAATGATTAATTTAATGTCAAAGAAACATGACAAAATTTATTATATAATTTTAAAATAATATTTAGTCAATAGATTACATGTAGTGTAAGATGAAATAAGTCTCACGCATGGTTGAGTCATTGGAAAATAAGTTTTAGGTGTCGTTTAATGGTAAATCAATTGCCATTTAGTGATAAAAGCCTCCAAAATATTAGGTGAAGATAAATATTGATTTTTCCATTAGATGGAAACATTGTATTTCCATTTCCAATGTTTTTTGTCAATTTGATGGCAACTTTTTTTTTTCATTTGCCTTACTTTATGTTTTAAATCTATATGCAAATTTTTCAAAATAAGATAATACTTAATTTTTTAAGGAAAAAATCACATACAACTAGAATTTACAACAAGTCTCATGTGTTGAGTCGTCCAAAACAAGTTTCAACTACCGTTTAATGGTAAACCAACAATTGGAGGTAAAAGTCTCCAAAATCTCA
Organism: Sequoia sempervirens; assembly: GCA_007258455.2. NCBI lineage: Eukaryota > Viridiplantae > Streptophyta > Pinopsida > Cupressales > Cupressaceae > Sequoia > Sequoia sempervirens. The sequence goes on from VDFB02060507.1 coordinate 20,066, forward strand.
CTTATCACATAAAAGACAATTAGATGAGAACATTCTATTTTCATTTGCATTGCTTTATGTTTAAATTCATAATCTAATAATACTTAATTTCTTTAAAAAAAATCTAGATTTGTCAAAGTTTATTTCATTCCATTCTTTAGCACTTATTATAAAGTGTTTAATCCACTTACATGCAACTAGAATTTTGTAGTGCATCCATGCACAAACACATATTCTCTAACATATTAACATACATATAGTTTTCTATCAATGTAATCCTTGAACCTTCTTTAGGTGCAAGTGCTAGTTAGATATTATTTTCATATGTCTATTTCGCTTAATTCATAAATTCAATTAAAACATATTTGTATTGTTTATAACATAGTGCATTGGTTAAAAAAAAATGACATTGTTGTACTACCAAGATTCAAACTTCCGTGGACTATTATGCTTGTGGATTTAAATCTTGACATTTTATAATTTTAAAATAATATTTTTAATTAAGTTGCAAACTAGCATATCTATCTTGACATTTTTTAATTTTATAATAAATCTTGACTTTCCTCTTCTTATAATAATCATTGAGTGTGATCCGAAAGTCGATTAAAAAACATACACAGTTGAATCCAAAAGCTTGCTCTACTACTTCATGGACTTGGAAAACTCATACCAACTACAACTAGCATATCTATCTTACAAAAAAAAACTTTATGTAAAAAATATCTAGATGTTATTCTCAAGTGCCTATTTCACTTAATTAATAAATTCAATTAAAACATATTTATGTTGTTTATAACATAATGCATTAGTTAAAAAACATGACATTGTTATTGCCATCAAGATTCAAACTTGTGGTGGACTATTATACTTGTAGATTTAAATCTTGACCCTTTATAATTTTAAAATATTTTAATGATGTTTGCAAACTAGCCTATTTATCTTAAAAAAAAATTATGTAAAAGATATTTAGATATTATTCTCCAACAACTATTTCACTTAATTCATAAATTCAATTAAAAACATATTTTACATTGCTGAAAACAGCATGACATTGTTGTTGCCACCAAGATTCAAACTTCCCTGAACTATTATGCTTGAAAATTTAAATCTTGACGTTAACTTTCATTATCTTTTCTATTTTATTTTTACAACCCAGTAACGACTTTCTTAAAAACAATTTACACTATTACAACCCAGTAACGACTTTCTTAAAAACTAGGTTAAAAAACATTATTCATTAAATATTATTTCTAAAACCGTTTTAGATAGAAACAAATGAAAAAACGAAGGCAATCCTCCACATAGGTAAAGACAAAAGTTTTTATATTAATTTTTCCCGCAAACCAGGCTTGAATTTTCTTGCGTGGACGAGAAGACTAGGAGTTGGAATCGGGGAAAAGAAAACACCTGTCAGTCTTGGAGGCCAAGTGAATTTGTGACATCATGGCCCATCACCAACTCCATGCTCAACTGAAAGTGAGTCATTGGCTGGAGCAGGTAAATCTCAGCTTCAATGTGTTACTGAAAAGAAATGGAATAAATGAGTTAGTTAGACTTAATTCTATATCCAAAACAGTGATATAGGCTCAGATCCGTTGTTTTCTCATTATCACAGGTTTCGCTAAAGTAGACTTGGATTCGTCATCATGTAGCGTGGTGAGGAGGGATTTAAAAAAAATATAATTCTTTTGAACTAAAAAAAATTGGAAGGTATCAACGATCTGTTGTGGTAGCTGTCCCACTCTTAGTTGTCCTTCGCTGAAAATCTTTTTATTTCTTTCAAAACTTGAAGGAAATAGTACTAAAATCGACCTTTCGAACTGTACACGCTTTGAATTGAGTGGTGAGGAAAGTAGATATTTAAGATATTTTTACGAGGAACAATCTCTACTGTTGACTCTTTTGTTCGTGTAATTTTGGTTTTGAAACTTAACTTTTGCAATGATGAAGTTTCGAATTGGGTTCTGCAGATCGAGGCTGTATACAAGTTTGAAGACATACCCACCAGGAAGAATACTCTAATTTTGAGTTCTTACAGGTTTGGTGATTAATATACCTGCTTTCAACATTCTGAAGATTGGAATTGGGTTGTATTGGATTAAGGGCCGAGGTTGTAAGTTCGATACAAATTTGAGGGCATCGCTTGTAGAAAAAGTTACCCATTCTTGCGTGTTAAAAGCTACAGGCCAGGCATTAGAGCCCACTTTTAAAAGCCAGAATATTGAGTTGGCGGGTCCAGGATAAGGGCCAAGACTGCAAGTTCGGTGCCCGCAAGAATTCTTTTTCTTGAGTGTTTACGCCTACACGCTGGGTAGTAAATGCCGGAAGAATGAGTTGGCGGAGCCAGGATAAGGGCGAAGGCTGCAAGTTCACTGCCCGAAGGAATTCTTCATTCTTGTGTGTTTACGGCTTCACGCTGGGTATTGAAGCGCGTTTTTTGAACATTCAGAAGATTTGAATTGAGTTTTTTAAGGATCAAGGTGCAAGTGCAGTACAGATTTGAGGACATCGCTTTACCAGGAAAATTCCCTAACTTTTGAGTGCTAAAGGCTTTAGGTTGGGTGCTAGTTTTTGATTTGTGTTTCCATTTTAGTTCCAGTTGCAATGGCTGACATTAGCTCATTTAATGGTTCTGAAAAGATGGAAGATGTGTCATTGAAGAAAGTCTCATCTGAGAAAAAAGTTCTTCTGCACGGTACTTTGGAGGTTTGGATTTTTGCGGCTAAGGAACTGCCCAATATGGATATGATGTCAGAGAGAGTTAGACAATTTTTCACATTTTTCAATTCATGTGGAGGGCAATACCGGCAGAAAAATAGACAGCATCGCCATCATAAAATTATTACAAGTGATCCTTATGTTTCGGTCCAAGTTGCTGGAGCAACTGTTGCCCAAACCCGTATTATACCCAACAGCCAAGATCCTCTGTGGAACGAACATTTTACTATTCACTTGGCTCATTTTGCGGAGAAAGTGGAGTTTGCTGTTAAGGACAATGATCTTCTTGGAGCTGAACTAATAGGGACTGTTGCAATAATGGCAGATGAAGTTTTAAGTGGTGAGAAAAAGGATGACTGGTTTACAGTGCTAAATTCCTATGGAAAACCACCTAAGCCTGATTCTTCTTTGCATCTTTCAATCCAGTTTTTTCCAGTTCAGAGTGATCCCTTGTACAAAGCTGGCATTGGTGCTGGGCCTGATCATTCTGGTGTTCCTCACACTTATTTCCCACTTCGTAAAGGTGGGATGGTTTCCCTGTATCAGGATGCTCATGCACGTGATCAATTACATCCGCCAATTCGATTGGATGGTGGAAAGGAGTTTAGACGTGGAACATGCTGGGAGGATATTTGCCATGCTATACTTGAAGCACATCATTTGGTCTACATTACAGGATGGTCCATATATCACAGAATAAAGCTTGTGAGGGAACCAACAAAACCATTGCCAGAGGGAGGACTTTTGAACCTGGGGGAACTTCTGAAATACAAATCTCAAGAAGGTGTCCGTGTGCTGCTATTGGTCTGGGATGACAAAACATCACATGACAAGTTCCTACTTAAAACAGTATGTTTACACTCTCTATCATAATCCACGTCTTGGCTTGTGTCTCTATTCCATTGTTTATGTTTTTGTTGAAACTACTAAAGTCTGCACTGCATTGTTTCAATTTCTTGGTATACTTGGTCACTGTGCCTCTTGTTAGTATTACTCTTTTTAATATTCCCATCTGTAATGTCAGTTTGTGGTTGCAATAAAGTTGTTTTGAAATTTACAATTAAATTGAATATTACAATTGCTTACCTTTTCATTGTTTGTATTTATAATTAATTTTTGAGAGTACCATCTCCAATTTGCCATAAACTATTTTCAATCTTCAATAAAATTCATGTACTGTAATCTGACATGAGCATATCAAAAGGGAGAAAGAAATTACCTCCGTGAGCAATAATTTTCCAGCTCTCCTTGTAGATTAGTGTTTAGGCAAGTTTTCAAAACCTGAGCCTTTTTTAATCGTATTACTTTTTTTATATAACTGAATTTTAAATATAACTCAATTTGCTTTTGGGTTCATTGAAGTACTCTTGTCATTTGTAGACATTAATAAATATTCTCTCTATCTACTTTCTTTTTTGTGAACGACATATTGTGGTCTTGGGATCAAATTGAGTATGCAGAGGAAATTATAGTTGGTAACATAAGTGTGAGTTTCAACAATTTTGTTCCAGTTGAATTTACATTAAGACATTTCTGTAAGTAAGCATGATATTATAAACTGAAATAACTAAGTTCTTTTGATCTTTGTGGTAAATGTAGGAGGGAGTTATGCAAACACATGATGAAGAAACCAAAAAGTTTTTCAAGCATTCATCAGTTCAGTGTGTTCTTTCACCTCGTTATGGAAGCAGTAAGCTGAGTTGGGTTAAACAGCGGGTAAATTTCACATATATCTTTTGAAATCTGTTTTTTGAAGTTGAATGGCCATAGAATTAGGAAATGACAATCAATTTACCATTTTATACAGAAGAATGATATTAAGTATGTTACAAAAGTGTTAATGAAAATTTAATTAAGTATGCTCCCTTATGTATTTTTGTCTGGAATGTGTCATATTTTTGGTAAAGTCTTTAACCTTAAAAGTAACATGGAGAAAAATTGAACAAATATAAAAATAATTTCAAAATTATAAGTAACAAATCGTACTTGACTCTTCTCATAGAGGTTGGTATGCTACATATTTAGAGTGAGGCTTTAAAATGTTAAATATAATATAAACATATGTTGACAAAGCTAGGACCTGATAGGTGTTAGCTCTCAACTATGAAGTCTAGTAGCACAAAATCTCCCTGCTAACCATTACCTCCTAAAGCCAAGAGCCATGTTGATCTGATCTAAGTATAGAGATTAGTGATCACTGATCCACTATCAACATACATTGCAGAAAGAGACACAAGAACATATACACAACACCATTGTACTATATTCATCAAGACAACTCAGTGCATGTTGCAATCCATGATCAGTATTAGTCTATGCCTCAACCTAATTCCTGTTGGAATATTACATTTTTAGTTAATAGTTAAATTTGGTTACTTTTAAGTTTAGATTAAATATTAAAAAATTAAATGTTAGTGGTTTAATTGTTAGTTAGCAGTTAGTTGGTTTGTAGGAGGTTTTGTATGGGAGTAAAAGGATTTATAAGCCGTTGCGCCTGAATGTAATGATCATCCAATTGAATACAATTTTAATGTCTCTGTTTCATTACTGATCTGCAATGATGGTGTAGATTTTTCGTTTGCAAGTTTTCATTATGGTATCAGAGCAGCGATGGAATGCCTGGGTGATTTTGAATGGAGGGCGTAAGAAAAGCTTCTAGGACTAGTGGTGTCTGAAGCTTGGAAGGGAGAATGCCCCGATCATGAATGAAGCTGCAGGAGACCGCACAATAGGCAATACTGAAGAAATTTGAAGTGCCAGTGTGGAACAATTTGTTTATAGAACAATCAATGTGGTTGTCAGATGCTCATACCAGAGGACTTGCAGGCAACTTTAGTATGTGAAGCAATGCCAAAAGACGACAGCTAGTGCCAAGGAGGGACGAGGCTGTGTGATGAGAACTCACAAATTTTCAGTTACAAATATTGCCATATTTACAACAATAGCCAGCAAACATAGTTAGTGATCTGCCAAAATAAAGGTATATACAAGAGGCCTGGAGATGGAATCATTTGTGGGATGATGAGAGAGAAAGATGACTGTAATGAAAAGCTGTCAACCTGTTCCTGTGCTGGGCGACCATTCTGTTCTGGAGATTATTTCACAATATCTTTGATAGGAAACTTTAACATCAATAAGGTATGTATAAAATGCAGATTCACTCCAAATGCTAAGATATCAGGCCACTAGTAGATTTATTTCAGGGAACTTGGAACGCAAATACCATTGTTGGGAAATGTTAAAGCTTACTTTACACAAAAATATATTGGTGTACATGTGATGTTTTATGCGCCCATTAGGGAGGTATAAGGAGTTATAAAGATTTTCTTTAATCATGATTGATCTTTTGGAGTAATAATGTTAATAGATTTTTTGAATTGGATATTGATGTAATTGGAAGGCATTGCCATTGGAGTGATAAAATTATTTTAATGGAGAAATCATATGCACTTGCTAAATTTGAAGGGCATGACTTTCATACTTGGCAAGTTAAGATGCAATTAGTTTTAATAGAAAAAGATGTATGGGATATTGCTAATGGAGCTATTAAAAAACCACGAAATGTAGATGAAGCAGTACAATTGGTAGCAAAAGATCGTAAAGCCACAACGTTGATTGGTCTAGGGTTGTTTGATGCATATTTGCACCATATTGATCTATCAAAAATTTCAAAACAAATATGGGATAGTCTGAACTCTTTATTTGGCTCGCAAACGTCAAGTGCCAAGATGTCAATCAAACAAAAGCTTTTTGGTCTAAAGATGAAAGAGGGTGCAAGTATTGGTCAACATATTAGTACATTTCATTCCCTTCTAGACCAACTTGCTGGAATAAATTCTACAATTGATGAAGATGATGCAAAAGCTATTTTATTAAGTAGTATGTCTCCAAGTATTGATAATATTGTATTTACTTTGAACAAATCAGTCCGAGCTTAGAAACGGTGATTTCTTCCTTGATTGATGAAGAAAAAAGAGTCACTAAAACTCATTCAATTGTCGAAGAAACTGCTTTATTTATCAAGAAGTCTAAAAATTCAACAGGGAAAATTTCAAATGCTTCTATTGTAATCTGTAATGTCCCGTTTTATTCCTAAATGTCTGCAGCCTATGTTTCAAAAGAAATCACTGAAGATAATTAATATTATGGTATTAAATAAAGATTAAGTTGTTAAGAATGGTCAACCAACATATGAAGAGTTGTAACTATTGAGGTCAAGAGGTGTGACTCCCTCAAACTTGAGATATAAAAGAGAGAGAATTTCATTTGAGAAAGAGATCCATAACATCATTGAATGAATCAATTACGAATAAATATGATGTGACTCCTAATGCGAAAGTTTGTGACTCTTAATGTGAAAGGTTGTGACTCTTTCAAATACGAAAGGTTGTGACTCCAACTATGAAAGGTTGTGACTCCCTCAATAATAAGATATAAAAGGGAGATCATTTCCTTGTGGGGAAGGCTTCAATCAAGTGGATTGGAAAAGGGAAATAAGAAATTGGAATTATAAGAGATCTATTGGAATAAATATTATTTTTAGCAAGAATATCGTTGGGAAGTAAGTTTTAAAAATATAAATTAGGAATAACTATGTACATATATGTATGTATATATATATGTATTCTAATTGCATAATGAAATGGTATTTGATTAATGATTAATATAATAAGATTCCTTTAGCAATCTATTTTGATTTTATAGAAGTGTTTACAAATAGGGAGGCCGATCAATCTTCCAGGTTCACGAGATGGGAAGTATCGACTCTGCCTTCATCAAGTATGCTACCCTCGAGATGCTGCGCTCATGGGGCCGGGAGGCGTATGAGTGCTACTGGGCTTGTTCGGGGGGGGGGGCAATCTTCATGCATCTTATCAAGCACGCCCCCCCCGAGATGCAGCGCTCGTGGGCTGGGAGGCGAATGAGTGCTCCTGGGCTTGATCAAGGAGGATGGAGCACCTCCAAGGTGGACTAAGGGATGGTGTGGAATTGAGATCCTACCATGTTCGTGGGCCAGAAGGTGGATGAGTGCTCTTGGGCTTGAGAGGGACTTCTCGAGTATGCCACTCTCGAGATGTAGCACTCGTGGGGTCGGGAGGCATATGAGTGCTCTTGGGCTTGAGGGTCTTCTCAAGTACACCACCTGAGATGGATGGACAAGGATCCTCCCATGTTGTCGCAATACAAGGATAACCATCCTTGAGATTGCAGTTTGTAAATATTTCTAGTGAATTTCTAATATGATTGGCTATCAGAATATGCCTTGGAGTAATCATTAGTGATGTTAAGTTATTTTGAATTCAAATGTTAATGATGATATGAACTATAGATCTAACTATTATAATATTTTAGCTATGGTGTATTGTTCTCAATATTATACTATTTTATGTATTAATTTGAATATAACCATAAAGTTGATACTTGTTATTGCAAATATCAGTTTTTAGTGTTTATTATTGTTTTGCTGGCCTAAATTAAGGAATATCCCAAAAGGGGACATTACCTAATCAAAGAGGGCACATTCTCTTGAATTGTATTCAGTGTGCAAGGGATCTTATTGATGGCAAATTAAAAACAAATAATGCTTTGATTGCTACTGAAACGAAGGAAGAAAGATGTGATTTTGCAATACATGATCAAGACTCTCCTCACAATGACAATGAGGAGCAATATCTTTTCTAAATAGGTCCAATTAAAGGCTAGAGGAATTGGAGGCAAGAGGTATTTTATCATTTTGAGTTAGCTTGTCACTCAAAGATGATACACTATATGAGAAGCAACACTAGTTTCATCTTCCATCTTGAGTCCCTTCATGGAGTAAGGGGGGGCATGACAAGTTTGTTTGGGGCATGACAAGTTTGTTTGGTTTGTAGATAATTGAGTATGTCTTCATTTGCAAATTTGGTGAGTGGTACCTATGGATAGTTGAGTTTGTCTCAATCCATAGTTTTGCAGGTGTTACTTGTGGATAATTGAGTTAGTCTCAATTCACAAATGGAGGTGTTACTATGGATAATTTAGTGAGTCTCGATTCACAATTGGTTGGTGTACTTTGTTGTGGATAATGCAGTTTGTCTCAATTCACAGGTGGAGTGTGAAATATCCCACCCTTGATAGGATATTTACTTCTTGATTTTGCCTGTTTGTGTTTTCTTTCTTTTTGGTTTTATGTTTTTTTGTTTTTTGTTTTGTGTTTTTGCCAAGAATGCAGGAAATGCATATACTTGCAAAATAAAGAAATACTTAAGCAAATATTTTAATCTATCAACTCAGATTTTATTGTTGCCTTAGAAAATGTATGAACATCATACGCGTATTACAAGTATGCAATATTGCAGGTCTGAAAATGTTTAAACCAACAAACTGGAAGCTTGCAAAACTGAACGCCACTTCTCATAACCTCATGATCATGCATCGAAATTGATGCACAATTGTTCTCCTGTAGTGGACGCCACAAATGGATGAATTTGCAGGCGTAATGCCTCGACATTTGACCCTAGGACTCCCACGTGCCAACTGAGAGATATTGTATGGCCAGCTATGAAATGGTACGGCCTCCTTTCATCTCCCACATGCCAGCAATAAATGATGATCAGCAATAACGTTCTACAACTTATTTCTGATCTGCTCAATAAACCTCTAAAAGACTCTGAATAATAATCTCCAATCAACACAATTGCAGCTCCTGAATGAAGCTACCTGTAGAGCAATCCTTGGGTGATATTGCACGCCTGTAGATCACTGAATCAAAGAGAATTCTTGTCCTCCAAGATCAAATTTCTGCCAGAAACCCTTGGTTTTCTTCCACAACAAAAAGCTCACGTAATTTGTAAAATGACGAATTAAACTCAGATTTCTTGATTAAATCTTCAAACCCTTATTTTGAATCCTTTCCTGTAAATCGATAAAGCATAAGCACAATCCCTGAAATGGAATTGTCTACAAGCTGGCTTGGGAGATCT
>VDFB02060508.1:0-87501 GCA_007258455.2 Sequoia sempervirens
CTTCTTAAAGCTTGTTAAAAGGGGTTGGAATGGGGGTTACAGTATGATGAAAAATGCGATTATTCACAAAATTGTAATAGGTTTTGCACTCGATAATAAAAGCATTGGATGGCTGCGGTTTGGTGGATGTAGCCCAGATTGGGTGAACCACGTTAAATTCTCTGTGTTATGATTTATTCTGTGTATGTTTTAGTTTCTCTGTTTATTATTTAAATCTGCATTTAATTGTTAGATCTGCCATCTCTAACCCTAATAGAATCTAGCTAGACATGCAAGTCAAGCACAAATCTAGCATAGCAGTAATGCCCATGCATGCTCAGTCATTAAGGTCCATTGCAAGGTGGTTACATTTAGTTGCATGAAGAATCTTTGTTACGGGTTGCCTTTGACTTGGAGCAATCTCTCAACTAGACATTATGGTGCATGCCCAGCTGGCTGTGTCTTCTTCAACTTGGCATATTAAATCTGCATGTCAAGGTTAGTACATATAATAACTACACATCTATAACCACTCTAAGAAACATTCATTAATTACATGCAAAATCAATATAGATGACCCACATATTATGCCAAATATCATTAAATCTTGTAGAGATAGGATAATATCAAATGTTAATGGTTTGATAGAAACATTATGCCAATACCAACACTAAAGCATTAAATTCCATGACATATGTGAGCAAATAGACTATAGGTTCTACCCAAGACTAGACCAAAAACTAGACTCATCACTCCTCCCAACCTAATGTTTTGTTGGTCCTCCAACAAGGGAAGAGTTTCTCTTCTACTTGGTCAAAATTCTAAAATTTGCACTATACAACATCAATGGCTGCAGTACGTGAGTTAGGGTCCCAATAGAATCCTCCCAATCTATCAAACTTGTTCCATCTCTGCAATAATTTCATACTAGTAGAGTCTAAAATTTGGCATGGGCCACATGAGCATGGGTGGCTGAAAAGTCAGGGGAATCCAATGTCATCCATGAGTTCTCCCAATCTGAATATGTCTCTGAATTATTTTTAATGTTGCAGCATAATTTTGGATGGAATGAGGCTTAGCTTGCTTCAGCTCATCAATCAAACTATTCCATCTCTGGGATAAACATCTCCTAATAGTTTCCTCCTTTGCTTCTATTTTTTACCTTTTTCCATTCTTCCTCCCTTCTTTGTATTTCTCTTCATAAATTCAAAATTGTTGTTTCTTCTTCCTTTTTTTGTAGGGACTCTTGTTCTTGTTGTGGCTGTAGGAACTCCTACTCTAGTTCTGGCTATTGTTGCAGGACTTCATTCTATGGGACCTCTCATTTTAAAATTTTTGACGCAACCTAATATGATTTGACACATGGAAAATAAGTTCACAAAATATTTGTATATTTTTTGTTCCCCTCCCCCCAACCTGAATGTGGAAGATTTGTTGCAAAGATCATGGATAGAGTAACTCTTTCCTTACTTGAAAATGAATTGAGCAATAAATGAAGATGAGGTGGAATGAGGTGAGGTAGAATGAAGTAATGGAAGAGAGAGAAAGGTGGTGATGGATGGGTGGATGGGCAGACGATGAAGAAATGGACTTCCACGTAAGTGAAATTATTTATTATGAAAAGTATGTACCTCAATTAGGTTGAAGGAGGGACACTAGGTCTGCTACCTTCGGCTATAGGAAGCTCTGAGTGCTGGGTTAATTGTTGCAGAAACTCTTCTTTAGAAGCTAGCTTATGGTATAATCTGAGGCGATGACCATTGATAAGTAATTTGAACCTGACAGGGTCAATTGTGGTGAGCTAAACAACTCCATTAGGAAAGACCTCAGCAACTTCGTATGGTCCTAGCCACCTTGTATGAAATTTTCCTACATTGTCTTGGTATCTTGAATCATAGAGAAAAGCCCAATATCCTGGTTTGAACTTCTTGTCTTTGATAAATTTGTCATGCCACTTGATTCATTGATTCTGCACTACTTCTATATGTTGCAGGGCTAATCTTCTTATCTCATCCAAAGAATTTAGCTACATGATTCTTTCTCTCTATGCTTCAAAAATATTCATCCCTAAATCCACTGTAGATCATAGAGTTTTATGTTCAAATTCAATTGGAATCATAGTTTTCTTTCCATACAGCAACTCAAATGGTGTGAAGCCTGTAGTTGTTTTCCATGTCCTATAGGCCCAAACAACTTCTGGTAATCTGTTTGCCCAATATTTCTTATGGATAGCTATTGTTTTACTCAGAATGGCTTCAATCTCTCTATTTGTTAATTCAACGTGGTCTTAGCCTAGGGATGATAAGGAGTATACTTTTTGTGCCTTATATTTTACTCATCCACTAGTGTTACAACAAGAGTTGATGTGAGTGGCCCTTGATCAGTCACTTTTTCTCTTGGAACTCCATATCTTGTGAAAATATCTACATAAAGAAACTTTGCAACCTTTTTATCTCTAGCATGCTTCATGGCCTTAACCTCTTCCCATTTTGTTACATAATCAGTGCATACCAATATATAAGACTTGCCATTTGATGGAGGGTCAATTGGTCCCACAAAATCGAATCCCCACTTGTAAAAGGAAGTGATTACTACTTGAGGGAACAGTGGCATCTCATCAAATCTGGTTGGTCTACCCATTCTTTGACATCTATCACATTTTTTGGTATACCTTCCTGTATCCTTGTGGAGTGTTGGCCAGTAATATCTTGTGTTAAAAATATTCATTGTTGTCATTTTGGTTGCAAAGTTCCCTCCACATGGTTCATTATGATATGCATGCAAAATGTCATATGGCTCATCTTCTCTCACACATCTTCTCGTGACATGGTCAGGTCTAGTATAAAATAAACATCCAACAATCCAAGAGAAAGGAAAAGATTTGCAAATGAGTTCCCTTTTCTCTTTTGGGGAGAAGTGAGAAGGAAGTCTACTTGTAACCAAGTAATTGGCTATGTCAGCATTCCAGGGCATTTGTACACTGAGAGAATAGATTCTCATCAGGAAAAGAGTCATCTATAGGTTGATTGTCTTCTGATGTAGTTAGCCTTGAAAGAAAATATGCAACAACATTAGCCTTCCCTAGCTTATCCACAATGGTTATATCAAACTCCTAAATCAATATTAACCATCTTTCTAATCTACAAGTGATCAAGGGTTTATTCATGAGATATCTAATGGCTGCATGATTAGTGTGCACAAAGATTTGGTAGCCCATTATGTAATGTTTCAATTTGTTCAGTGCATAGATTACTACCAGCATCTCTTTCTCTATCATTGTATATAATTGAATTCAACTCCTTACAAAGTTTTGTTGACAAAGTAAATAGCATTTTCAACAGCTCCCTCTTTCTATCCTACGACTGGACCTATGGCATAATCTGATATCTCAATCTGGATGTGGAAAGGAAGCTCTCAATTTAAGGTGTAGGTAGATTTGTGATTACCTCAATTTTTGTAGGATATACTTGAATTCCTTTGTGAGAGATGTAGTGGCCAAGTACTACACCCTCTTGCATCATCATGAAGCACTTTTCACTATTTAAGGACAATTTTTGATCCTCACATCTCTATAGGACTCTCTTGAGATTCTCTAATGCTTGATTAAAATCAACACCATAAGTGGTGAAGTCATCCATATAAATCCTCATGCAATCATGAGAAATTTCTGAGAATATGCTAATGACTACCCTCTGGAAAGTTACAGGTGCATTGCACAAGCTGAATGGGAGTACCGAATAGGCATAGGTTCCCCATGGATAGGTAAACGTGGTCTTCTCTTGGTCTTCTGGTGCAATTTGGATCTCGTTGTAGCCATTGAATCCATCTAGAAAAGAGAAGTATTGCTTCCCTACAAGTGTGTCCAAAAATTGATCAATGAAGGGCAAAGGAAAGTTATCCTTCTTGGTAGCAGCATTAATTTCCCTATAATCAACACAAAATTGCTACTTCCCTCATTCCTTGGGCATAATCACTAATGGAGATACCCACTGACTATGTGAGATGGGGTAGATAAATCCTGCGTCTAGTAATTTCTACAGTTCTCCTTTCATAATTTCTCTTAGTGTAGGGTTAACCCTTCTTTGTGGCTATCTTACTGGAGTGCAATCATCTCTGATATAAATTCTATCGATACAAATTTTAGGATCTAGTCCCTTCATATCATGGTAATCCCATGAAAATGCACGTTGATGGGCCCTTAATAGGTATGTTAGTAACAATTGTTGCTCTTCATTCAATTTACTATTTGCATTCAGATATCTTTCTTTTGACACCTGGACTTGTGAAGTTAACTCTATCATGGCTACTTGATTAACACATGGTACCTTTAGTTCATATGGCAGTAATGTATGGAACATACCTATTGTTGCAGGAAGTCTGTCTATAGGAACAATGGTTGCAGGAAGATCATCTATAGGAATAGTGGTTGCAAGAAGAGCAGGTGGAAGTGTCCTAACCGAAGTAGAAGATGATGCAACCTCCACTTCATAATGGTTCTGAATGATGTTATTCAACACTTCATCCTCATCTTGGAGCTGCATGAAAGAGCTTCTTCTTAGCATCATAAGCTGCACCATAGAATTAACTTCCTCAGCCTCTTCACCAAATTGTGGCCATACAAAATCTTCTTCATCATGAGATGGCTGAGCAGGTGGATAAAGAAAAAAAAATTAGTACTCCTTCCATCTAAAATGGTCATGTCACCTGATTGACATCCAATGTAGGCATCTACAGTTGCCAACCAAGGCCTTCCAAGAATGATGGGATACTTGTCTATTGTAGCCTTAGGAGAAAGAATCATAAAATTTGTTGGATATTCCTAGGAGTCTAGAACTACAATAAGATCCTCCACTAAACCATCAAGCTTAAGAGTAGAGCTATCAACAATCTACAGGACAGTAGGAGTAGATCTCATACTTGCAATATTTAGTTGTTGTGGGATGTCTCTGGTCATCACATTGACTGTTATCCCTAAATCAATAAGAGCATTCTTCACTTGGATCTCGTTTATGACAACTGCTACTACAAGACTGCTCAGGTCAATATACTTGGGAATAGTCACTTTTCCCAGCATGATATCAGCTAGTTGGCCCACCACATGAACTGTAGTTGGGTCTCTCTTCTTCCTTCCTAGCTTTTTAAGACAAGCTTCCTTGATAGCTTTGTCATAGATTGGAACATCCTTTATGGCCTGAAATAGGGGTATCTGAACACATATATGCTTTAGCTAATCCAAGATGTCAAAAGTGGTATCCTCCTTTTCTTCTTTCTTCTTAGAAACTTCCAATCTCTAATGAAATGGTAGTTCTTGTTCAGTCTGCCTGGCTTGAACTAGTTTAGGATTGTCAGATGCACTTGGATGAATAAGATCATTCAGAGGCTCCTCCTCCTCTTCTACAAGAAGTTCAATGATAATTGGCTTGGGAGGGCCTGATAGATTAGTTCTTAAACACAAATGGATGTCACCTAGACTCACAACATATGCAGGGAATTGATTTGAATCAGCAGAGTATGTAGGTTGTTGTTGTGGTTTGTTATTAAGATTGGGTGTGGGTTGATCTGGTAGCTGAGTTGGTTTAGGTGATTTGAGCTTGGATTAGAAGGTGGAGGCATTAGAGAAATTTGTTGAGGCAAAGAAGGTGGGTGCATGTAACTAGATATCTGGGTAGGCCATTGTTTTCCTCCTCTCCATTGATTTGTTTGTTGCCAATTTCCTAGAGTGATTGTCAGTGCCCCTGAAATTGTTTCCACTCAGGTTGTTGCCACTCAGGTGGAGAACTCTGATGACTGGGCCAAGCATTTGGAGGGTTACTCCAAGTTTGCAGCGGATATCCTCCATAACTAGGTGGATATGGGGGCTTCCATTGGTTACTAGATGAATAAGAGTTAAAATATAGCCCAGCATAGGATAGTGGGTCTGGTGGCATACCTTATCTAGGAGCCCAAGGCTTCCTTTGTGCAACATAGTAGACTTGGTCTTCTTTAATCTGAATTGGATTAAACTCATCTGAATCTACCTTCTTTCTAGGTTAGCTACCATCTTACATCTACATTCCTTCTTTTGTCTACAGTGAGGACAATACTCTATCAACATCATATTTTCCTCCTTTTGCTTCTTTTTGGCCTGAACTGTATCTAGCTTAGTAGCTAGATTGTTGACAATATCTTGCTTGAAGTCTACCAGCAAATGAGTGATCTCCATTCTTGAAACACCATTGGTAGTTGACTTACCCATGGAAGATTGATAAGCTCTCCCTTTTTTTGAAGCTTCCTTGGAGTAATTCTGGCATATTTTCTTGATATCCTCCAAAGGAACTTGGGAGATATCTCCTCCTACCATGAGGTCCAAAGCATCAGTGCAGTTGTCATTGATCCCGTTAAGGAAAAGAAACTTTTATGAGTCCTCATTAAGTGCATGGTGTGGGGAATTTTTCAAGAAAAACATGAACCTTGCAATGTAATCTTCTAGGATCTCATCTTCCTTCTGTTGCATCCTAAAAATGTCACCTCCTCTCATGTCACTATGCCTATAGTATTCCTTGTAGTTCTCAAGGAATTTTTTCTTCATGTATTCCCAAGTTTCCATAGTATCTCTTCCTAGGCTCATGAACCATCTTAATGCAGCCTCTTTCAAAGTGGTGCGAAATAACTTAAGCCCATGGGCATCAGTAGTGTAATCATAACTCTTGCATAGTATGTCAAACTCAAATAAGAAGACATCAGGATATTCTATCACAAGTCAATAAAACTTGGGGAGTGCTGAGGCAGGAATGTTCTTGATGTTGTCAACTTCATTTTGATGGGAAATGGGGAAAGGAAAAGCTATTTGGTTTTTTCTGTTCCTATTTGCATCATCCATGCCTATTTGATGTGGTTCTAAGACAAAGGGGTTCTCAAGCTGATTTTGATCTTCCGAGGAGACTTCAGAGCTATTCAAACCAAGATATGCATCAGCAAAGGGGTGTGGATATTCTTCTTCCTCTTCTTCTGGTAGATTATGGTACTCAACTAGCTGAAATGGATGAGGATTATTAGGAAGAAATATCCCATAAGCATCCCTTCTCCTTCCTCTATGCATGCGGTATCACTCACTATTAGTCAGCTCACACAAATAATTGGTAAAGAATTAGGGGGTCATTAATTCCTAAGCGAGGATATGCTAAGAACAACTATCAGAAACACTACAAAAAGAAAACTACCAATGACTCCAAAAGACTTCCTAGCTTGACACCATCCCCGACAACGATGCCAAAAATGTCACTCTCTTACAATGATTTCATAACTAAGCCTTTACAGCCATGATTCAGAGACTGGACATCTAAGTTGAATAGCTATTCAATCATCATGAAGGTGCATTTAACTTGTCAACCCAGGGACGTGATCTTGAAATGGGTCAGCACAGTATGTGCACTAGGGGCTCAAGTAGTCATTGCACTCTATAGCTAAGAAACACAATACTGAAAGTAAATTGCTGAAAGGAAATAAAGAAAATGTTGAACATCAACCAACAACTATGCTTAAGCTAGAATGTAGAGAAAGAATGAAAATCTGTGTGACAAACAGGAGACTACTCTATTTGTTTTGGTTGCAAGAACAGTCACAGAATGGAATTCTAGTGGCCACAGGAATAGTCGATGCAAGATTTCTAAGTACTAAACATCAAGTAATACTAAACTAATGCTAAACTAAGAAGACAGATTACTCACGAAGTGAACCCCCTTGGATAAGTATCCTTTAAACTAACAAGAACTCAGATGCTTGAACTTAGAACTTTATTTTATTCACTATAAACCATGCATACAAAGAGTAATGTATCTATATTACTAAAGGAGAAGGAGCGTCAGCCAATTGGTCAGTCAAGGCTTGACCCTTAATTTATTTTTGTGAAACAAACTTCAAGTCAAACTTAGTCAACAACATCACCCATTTAGGTAAACATACTGATAAGTCTGTTTTATTGAAAAGATGTTTGAGAGGGCCAAATTTTGTCATCACTTGTATTTCCACATTTAGTAAATAATGTCACAACTTACTGGTAGCAAATACAAGGGCCAAACATTGTTTTTCTATTATTGTGTATCATTTCTCATAATCAATCAAGGTTTTGTTGATGTAATAAATTGAATGCTCTTTACCGTTTTCATCTTGTTGAGTCAACAATGCTATGAGAGCATAAGCTAATGCGGCTATATAAAGTATGAATGGTTTGTTTTGCATAGTGGGTTCTAAAATAGGTGGAGTTGCAAGCTATTCCTTCAAACTCTCAAAAGTCTATTTACAATCCTCATTCCAATCAAAGTGAACATCCTTTTTGAGGAGATGTGTAAATGGTAATGTTTGATCAGCTCAAGATGCCACAAAATGGAAGATAGCTTGAATTATTCCTTGTAATGTGCAAAATTGAGAGATGTTTGTAGGAGGTGACATGTTGATTATAGCATCAATTTTCTTTGTGTCCACCTTGATGCCTCTATGAGATATGATGAAACCTAAAAGTTTCCCGCTATCTACACCAAAGACACATTTTTAGAGATTTGGCAAGAATTTCATCAACATAATCTTCCAAAATCTTATGTATGTATATAATCATGGAATATCAGTGTCATAGCTCATTGATAGGTTGCACCCACATTCTTTAATACAAAAGGCATCATAACCCAACAAAATGTTCCTCAAACTTTTGTGAATGTTGTCTTATATTGATCTTGAGGGTTGATGAAGATTTGATTGTATCCAGAAAATCCATCAATGAATGAAAACAAAGCATGTCCCACAATTGAATCCACTATCATATCTATATTATGAATGGGAAAGTCATCTTGTAAAGATGCTTTATTTAAATCATGAAAATTCATGCACATCCTAATACGATTGCCAGGTTTTGCAATTGCGACAATGTTTGAGCTCCAAGGAGAATAATCTATAGGTCATATGAAACCAGCATCAAGGAGTTTTTCAAGTTTTCCTTTAACAAGAAAGGCTATCTTAGGATTCATCTTTTGTATCTTTTGTCGAACGAGCTTAGCATTTTCAGCATGGACAATGTTGTGTGTCACTATCTTTGTATCGATTCCTGGCATATCTGAATATTTCCAAGAAAAAAGTTTGGGAAATTCATGGAACAAGGTTGCAGTATCCTCTTGTTCACCATCATTAAGGAACTTTCCTATCTTAATTACTTTATCTTTATCATTTATATCCATTGGTATATCAATTGTATCTCCTAAAGGAAGTGCATTTGACTTTGGAAATTTAGGGTTGTATTGTTCCATACTTACGTTTTTCTCATTACTTTCACCTTCTGCATCTTTTTGCTTGGTACTGATCATAGCACATGTAATCTTTTTATTTTGAGGAGTAGAAGGTGACTTGTCATAAACTCCTAACATTTACTTCAAGGCTTCATCCTTTTCAAATTACTCCCATGATGGTGGTAAATCCATATCAAGCAATTCAAGATGCTTCATAGTGAGGTTGATTTTTGGTTTGCACATGATAGTGTTGATGTTTAACAATGGTCTTTTATTTTCTATTGATGTCTTAGAAGGAAAATACCCCAAATCAGTCTTTTTCCCTTGCGTGTTAGGCTCAATAGGAACTTGAATTCCTTTTTCTTTATTTCCACATCCTTTACCACTATAACCCAATTGTTTCACAAGTTCATAACCTCTCCCATAAAAATTTTCCATTTTTTTCGGGTTTGATGGCTGTTGATAATCTATTTCATCAAAGTTAGTTGTGTAACTTGTATTTTCTTCTAGATTTGATGAGGTAGATGCTTGTGAAGTTTCTTCCAAATTCTGAGTTGACATGACCATTAGTTGTTTTTATTTTTCATCCTCTTTTCTAGTGATTATATATTCTCCCATAAATGATGGTGTGAACTCCAAGGAACCCCAATCATCATCCAATAATTTTGACACTATTTCTAATTATTTCTTGTTAACCTCTATAGGTTCTATGTTGGATGTTGGAATTAATGTGCTTAGAGGACTTGTCATCATTTTTTCAACTTGCAAGCAAATTTTAGGCTCAGGGTCTATTTCAACTTGGTATACCTTGTTGTTATAGACATATTTCATGATACGATGAAGGGTTAAAGGAACTGCATGCATCTCATGAATCCATGGTCTTCCCAAAAGAAGATTGTATGAAATTTCATGAGGAATGACATGAATAAGAGTTTGTAAGGTAGCCTTTCCAACTTTAATAGGTAGAGTGGTTGCTTTCCTACATTGTCAAATCCTCTAATCGATAAGGAGTCAGGTTCAATTTTTTATTTGTCTACATGCAATCTATCTAAGAGTCTCACACTACACACATTAAGGGCTGATCCATTATCAACAAGGGTACTTTTTATGCCTATTCTATTGAATTTGACTATTATCATAAAGGCCTCAATTTTCTTTCTCAATTCCAAGGGAGGGGGCTCATGTTGGTGAAAGGTAATGTCTACATTAACTATATCCATTCCTTGTATTAGAGCTGCCACATCGTTTGCATTTGTATTAGGAGGAACCACTACTTGTTGTAAGGATATTTTGAAGCATAATGTGATAGTTAGGTGAATTATAAATGAGGTCCCATAGGGATATTTTTGGAGTATTCTTAAGTTGTTCAACAAGATCATACTCCTTCCGACTATTTGAAGGAAAATGAGGATCACTAGGAAATATAGGATTGGGCAAAGGTAAGGTTGTGGGAGTTGGTTGTTGTGGTTGCGAGTTATTCCTAGTGTTATATGTGTGAGCAACAGTATTATGAATCAATTTTTGCAAGACATTATTGTTAGGTGGATAAAGGGTAAAATTGGGCTTGCTTTTAGATTATGGTTTGTGCAAAGGTGGGTAAAGGATGAGTTGAGGTTGAATCACATTAACTTCTCTTGGTTTTCATTTCTCATAACAAGCCTTAGTGGATGAACCTTGTGAGAGGAAGTCCTCAAGGGCTTCATCTAACATGTTAAATTCATCACTACTAAAAGGCTTGGGTTTGTTACTAAGTTGAGGTTGGATGACATTTACTTCTTTTTGTTTAGGTTTGTTTGAACAAGCTGTAGTGGATGAACCTTGTGAGATGAAGTACTGAAGGGCTTCATCTAATATATCAAAGTCATCATGACTAAAATCCTTGAAGGTTAAGCTAACTTTGAAAACGGGCTTTAACATGCTTAAGTAACCATACATCTAAGCTTGTTTAAGTTTACTTTTTTTGGTTTTTCTTTTTGATCTATGTCTAATGTAGTCTAATCTAAATGTTGAAAATGAAAATTGCAAAAATCTAGTTCTATCCACAATTTTAATGAATGTAAATGATGTTATTTATAATCATTGTAGTATAATGGAAAGCAACTGAACTGAAATAGAAAAGTAATGAGGGAAAATAGAAGCTTAAAAACTAAAAAATTTACTCTGTAAATAGCAATGCAAATTTTGCACTGGGACTAATTTTCCCAAGGTGGAGAATGAGTCCTAGTAGGGTTTTTTCTTAGAATTTTCAGATTTTTTTGATTGATTTTTATGTTTTCTATGTTGTATGATCTAAGTATAAGATGAAAATTTAGTTTTTCAATAATTTTCAATGAAATTATGTGCAAAAAAAATGCAAGCTAAATGATCTTTCATTAATGCAAAAATGGAAACCCTAGAATGCAAATTAATCAATGCAAATCCTAATGTAATGTTAAATGCAAACTAAATCTAGGATGAAAATGCACTCCAAATCAAAATTTCAATGTTCCTAAATGAAAGTTCACCAAAATGGAAACTAGGAAAAATGGGGGAATGATGATGTATTTGCACCCACTTTCAAAGTGATTCCACTCAAGGATAACCTTAGAGATCTCAATGCAAAGGAGATGGAAAAATTGCAATAGGGTTTTCCTAGGGATTGAATGTGATCTAATGAGGGGTTCACCACCAAGTTTAGACTTGCAAAAGATAATGCAATGCAAGTTGTAAAATAGAACGCTAATTCAATGCAATGACCTAGAAAATGTCTTAGAAATGTGAGTAAAATAGAATAGAAAAGAAAAAATGTAAATGATGTGCACCTAGAAACCTTGAAGTGACTGGAAAAAACTCTAAAATTCTAGAAATTTTGACTTTTTGACCAACTAGGACTCATTCGCCAATCTGGGTGAATCAGTCCCAGATAAGGATTTCTGCACAAGAGCCTATTTCAAGAAAAAGGGTATCAAAATCTACAAACAGATTTGGAAAATAGCTATAGTGGGATTCATTCACCACTCTTGGGAATCAGTCTTGTTTTACTTTTCTAAAAATTGAAAGCTCTGATCTGCACTTGAACACCTACCCTTTCCTTCCAACTTGAGTTTCAGATCTAAATATGTGAAATACACCTGCAAAAAAAAAAATCAACTTGATGTGCTAATGGGGGGATTTCCTTGGTCAAACCCCTAGTTTGGTAATTAAACCTTGATAGAAATAATGATAATTTCATGAAAAACCCTAGCCTTAAATGTGTCTAAGACTAGGAATCTAATACATGACGCAATCCTATTCTAATGTGCAAGAATATGATGCAAGAATGGAAATGTAAAGATGAATGACTCACTTTTGGTGATCTCTAATCACCCCAAATGGGATCTAGTGATGCTTGTACCTTCCTTAGGTTGAATGTAGAGTGATAATGGAAGATGGAATCACTTAGGAAACAAGTCTTTAGGCTTGGCTTGATGGCTAGTTGCATCTCCCCAACCTAGAATCCATCATGATTCACCAGAGGGATCCATGATCAACCCTTCAAAATGCTAGATCTTGAATGAAAGTGAGCTTGAATACCTACAAAAATGCTTTAATGTTGCTCTAATGGTCCAACTTTGCTTGCTTCTAGGATGAGAATGTTCTTGTAAAAGCTTTCTTGAAGATTCTTGATGCTTATCTCTTGAAATTTATGCTTGCTCAAAGTGCTTAAAGTTGATAAAAATTACTTAGAAACTTTCTTTTATAGGAATTAACACCTAATTGTTGTTATTTACATCTCAAAGGCCAACATCCACCAAAATTTGAATTAAAAACTTGAATTTCCCGCTCAAAATTGAAAAGTCCCCAAATGGGACTCATTCGCCACCCTTAGCAAATGGGTCCCACCTAAGGAGACTCATTTTCCCAAGGTGGTGAAAGGGTCCCACCTAAGGGGACTCATTAACCCAAGGTGGCCAATGAGTCCTACCTTAGCTTTTTGAGGTGGGTTGTCAAAAATTTTGATGATTTGAGTGACTTTATGGGATTTTTGAGTGAAATGAGCCTCAAGATCCAAAATAATGGGTTTTAGGGGCCTATAAAAGATGATTTAAAGGATAATTAATGCAAGGGTACCCAAGATAGGTCTAGATTATACCAAGGATTGTACTATCTCCAAGAAGGGAGTACAATTTCGGTGGTCACAATAATGTGGATTCAGTCCACTTCATCCATTACCTTCATATTCAATTTTATCTAAAACAATAGTACATATTTTAATTCAATTCAATCCATATTCAATTTTCATATGGAATATATATATGTGTGTGTGTGTGTGTGTGTGTATGTATATGTATGTATGTATATGTATACATGTATATACATGTATATATGTATATATGCATATATACATGCATTTATATTTATACATCTATTTGTATATGAATTTTTATATGTATATTTTTCAATATTAAAATAAGAATGGGATTTTGTTCATTTCCATTTAGTAAAATTCTTATCCTTTTTATTCATACTTTTGGAATAGATACTATCATTTTCTTCCAAATTCTTAATATACACAATTAAGATAAACAATTTAATCAAGGAATCATGGGTTTAATTTTTCCACAAACCATTATTTTCAATCATTGAAACAATTTGAATCAAATAATTAAATTATCTTTTATGTGAATTTCAAATGCAAATCACCATTCCATTTGTGGTGTGTGCACCCAGATTCCATCTAGCTTACTATTCGATCTAGGCAAACAATCCCACCTCAACCATGTTCTCATCCTTCAACCTATCACCCTACAACTGCACACACTTTCACTTGCAAAATTCATCAGTAATGTTCAAATCAGGATAATATATAAGATAATTCAAAAGATCACATAGTCAACAATGGTCAACTTATTTAAATTTTTTCAAAAAATTCAAAATTTCCATTCAACATATTGAATTTTCCTCCATAATTAATTTACCATATTATAATTAAAAATGCAATAAATTTGGGTTATGACAACAACATGCTTCTACAAACAATAAACATACACCGCAATTAGTGTTAACACCAAGGTCAGTCGTTACTCATGTAAACACCATTAAAATTTTAAGTACATGCTTCCTTTCATCCATTAACAACTCGTGGACAACAAATTTTACCTAAACACAATCTGGAATATTACAAAAACACCCTAAAACCCAACAAACTCCTTCACAAAAAATTTCACCTAAAGAATGTACACACCTAGTACACTTAAACAATTATGTCATACACTGTAACTTAAGAAACAAACTACCAAAGCAACACACCTCAACAAAATTTGATTGAAGAAAGATACCAACACTATCAGCACAACTTTAGATCTACAAGACCTAAAACCAAACTGTGGAGAAACACAAAGCAAAGACATTTCTCCCAAACACCTTTGCAATACACAGTTCACACACTAGTGAACATGGCTTCCTCTGGTCAATGATCCAACACATCAAATTCTGGATACAACACATCTGAACACCTCTAATGAAGATAACCAAAATGCATAGGTATATCTTCAACCTAGAAGAAATGTGGAGTAATGCCAAAACACTACTCTGCAACCCAGAAAAACAATGCAGCTCATTTTTTCCTATTTTAATCAAATTTTATCAAAATCACTTGGAAACCAAGCACCAATAACATATCCTCATCATCTCTAGTACTTCTAAAACCAACTACATCCTAGAAACTCAACCATACATCCATTGATAGAATTTTATCAAAGCAACACTAGAGGTTGACATCAGTAGCTTACTAATGGCAACATAATACAACTAATAAAAGCATCATTAATGCAACAACACATACTTTTTCAGAAATATTATTCTCATACAATTGATATTGATGAAAAAACAAGCTTGTTGAATTCAATTACAACTCCAAATACTCATACTTGCAATAAAGGTATGCTCTCTTAAGTGGTCTTATTGATTTTGAATTAGCGAAATTGATGAGTCTAAAAACTACTAGAGAAATTTGGGTAAAGTTAGAAACAATTTATTAAGGAGATGGTAAGGTCAACAAAGCTAAGATGTAGAATCTGAAGATCATGTTTGAGAACCTGTGGATTTCTAAAGATGAAAATGTTACAAGCTATATGCAGAGGGTAGATGAAGTTGTCAAGTCCATCAAAGGCCTTGGTGGAGAACTCAAACAACCAAAAGTTGTAAATAAATTTCTCAGAACTCTTCATAAATCTTATAGTCATAAATTTCTTACTACTGAGGAATTTGCAAATTTAAATCAATATACTAGATATCAGTTGTATGGTTCTTTAACTTCTTTTGACATGAGAGAATTTCGTACAAATAGTGGTGCAAAATTTGAGGCTCCTTTTAAAGTTGGAAAATTGGAGGAGATTAAGGAATCAAAATAGGATGATCTTGATGATGTGGAAGCCAAATTTGTAAGGAGAATGAAGAAGGGTACTAGTAAGTATAGTGGAGAGTTTCCCTTCAAATTTTTTAGTTGTGGAAAGATAGGCCATTATGCTTCAAGATGTCCAAATAGAGCTTTGAATAACAAAAATAAGGAGAAAAAGGGTAAGATGATTAAGAAAAGTTATTATGTTAAAGAAGATGCAAGTATTTATGATGATGAATCAGATTATGGAGATGATGATGATGGTGAATGCTTGTTCATGGCTTTAAAATATGAATCTATTTATGCTAACTATGATATTTGTGTTAAGGAAATCCCTCTAGAGACAAAGGATAAGACAAAAAGCACTTTGGTGTCTACTTTTCATGTTAGACAAGAGAAGAACTACTAGATCATTAATAGTTGATTCTCTAATCATATGACTGGTGACAAGTGTAAGTTTGTTAAACTTGAAAAATATGAAGGAGGATGTTTTAGATTTGGTGATGATACAACTACTAAGATATGTGGAAAAGGTTCTATTAGTTTTGATGGCAAGCCTAATATTGATGATACTTACTATGTTAATGGTTTAAGGCATAACCTCTTGAGTGTTCAAAAAATGTGTAGCAAAGGATACAATCTTATGTTTCAAAATGATGGATGTGAGATCAAAAAAGGATCCATAACAATGGTTGCTACTGGAAGAAGGATAGATGAAAATTTTTATCATCTTAAGGGTGTTGATGGTCATTGCTTTATGACTCAAATTAATGAAAGATGATTATGGCATAGGAGGATATGTCATATCCATTTTGATAACCTAGTAAGAATTAGTTATGTTCAAGCTATGAGAGATCTACCAAAGAATGCAAAGCCTATAAATGTTGTTTTTAAGGAGTTTCAAGTTGAAAATAACACAAGAAGAAGCTTCAAAGTCAAAGAACTATCTACTACTAGATTGTTGGAATTGGTCTGGATACAAATCTTTGTGGTCCTACAAGATTAAGAAGTCTTCAAGGTGACAGGTATTCCACTCTATTAATTGATGATTATTCTAAAATAACATAGGTTACTTTTCTAAAAAAAAAATCAGAAGATCTAGATAAGTTAAAGCATTTAAAGTTATGGTTGAGAATGAAATGGATATGAAAATAAAAATTTTGAGGTTTGAGTGATGTGTAGAGTTCACCTCTAATGAGTTTAACATCTTATGTGAGAATCATGGCTTAAAGAGGCCCTTCTTTGTCCCTAGGACTCCTTAGTAGAATGGAATGGTTGAAAGAAAGAATAGGACTATTCAAGAAGTTGTAAGGACAATGATGAAAGAAGAAAATATACCAAAAGTTTACTAGAGAGAATCAATTTATATTGCTATTTATATACATAACAAAGTTCAAGCAAGGTAAAATAGCACAAAAACTCCTTATGATCTATGGCATGGAAGTATCCCCAATGTCAAGTACTTCAAAGTGTTTGGAAGGAATTTTATATCATAAGACATGAAGAAAACTTAGGAAATTTTGACCCAAGGTCTGATGAAGGTATTTTCCTTGGACATTGTACAATAAGCAAAGCTTATTGATGCTACAATAAGAGATTGAGAAATATTGTTGAGAGTGCAAGTGTCAAGGTTGATGAAGATATAAAGAAGAATTCAATAATGATAGATGGATATGAATCAAATGATTCTTCTTGTAGAGAAGAAGAAAAAGATTAAAAAAAAGTGTAGATTGAAGAGGAAGAAGCCCTAGAAAAACTCCTAAAACACCTAAGTATGTGCAGAAGAATCATTCTGAAAAACATATCATTGGAGATAAGAGAAGAGGTATATTATTGAATAGAAGGAAAGTTGTTGAATAACAAGTAAATCTATGTTTACTCTCTGAAGTTGAACCTAAGACAGTGATTGAGGTATGAAAAGATGAATATTGGATCAAGGCTATGGAAGTATAATTTTTGTAGATTGAGAAGAATCAGACTTGGGAACTTGTCCAAAGACCAACAAACAAAAATGTGATTAGAACTAAGTGGATACTCAGAAACAAACTAAATGAGAATGGAGAAGTGGTAAGGATATTGCAAGAATTCAAGTGTTGTCATTGATGTCAACAAGCTAGTGTTGTCATTGGTGTCAACAAGTTGGTGTTTTCATTGATGTAAACTATGTGTTAAGGAAGGTTGTTGCATGATGAAGTTGTCGAGGTTATTGAGAAAATTGTGAATAAGAGGTAAATAGGTTCTTGTAGGTTGTGCATGTATAGTTAGGATATTGAGAAAGTGTTGTGAGTACATGGAGATATATTTGTGTTGCAATGTCTAGAGATGTGTTGGAATAAACTAATGTGCTAAGATGATTTCTTTGGTACTTGGTTTCTAAGTGCTTTTGACAAAATTTGATAAACAGAGAAAATAGTGTTATGAAAGTATTTAGAACATGCTATGAGATGTGCTCCACGTTTCTTCTATGTTGATGTTATGCCTATGTACATCTAACATGTTGGCATGATGAAAAATATGGAAAGGGGATCAAAATGGATTGATAACCCAATTAGGTGACCTATTCTTCCTCAATCCATTAGGAAATGAGATCTTGTCAAAGAATTGACTAACTACCCTTAGGAGAATCAATTCTATGGAGGAATCTTTAGATTTTCTTTTTTACAAGGATGGGGGTCGTGATTAAAGAACACTTTAGGGAGAAAGATAAAAGATAGAAAACTAACTCCAAAATGCAATCTACAACTTGGATCTAATAGATTAAGTGCAATACTGATGGAACCAAAAAATTTAAATGTAGATTAGAGAGAGGTAATTTGATGTGTACTAGTCACCAAAAGTGCTCTATTATAGCTAACCTGGGACTCATTCGCCTAGGGACGAATGGGTCCTGAGTTAGGGTTTGTCTACAACTTTTGAGAGCCTCTGCTATAGATCTGAATCCTTAGATTTTCCCAAGTTTCAAGTTCAAAAAACTAGAAATAAATTTTGTAAGTGATTTTTTGTGTGATGACAAATTTTGTGACAACTTTTTTTACTTTGAAAACTTCAATTTTGCTCTTCAAGAGGTCTTCAAGATTTTTTCCACCTAAATCTACAAACACAAATCAAGAGGAAAAAATGTTTTGTTTTTGGTGAATGGGGGTTTTACTAGGTCAAAACCCATTTTGGTAATCAAACATTGAAATGAAACAAAATAGCATGGAAGGTGTAGTGTAGAAAAAAGCATCCCTTTTTCACACTTAATTTAGAAATTAATAATTAATAATAAAATGGACTTAATGGTTCCTTATTTAGGGTGTTGTAAAGTGTAGCTTTTCACTTTCACACTAATCTAGGGCTTTATTAATTAATTGAGTTTAATTTTTCCTTAATTGGACCCTTTAATTCAAATCCAATTCTAATTAATTACATATTCTGAGGGATAAAACCCGACATTCATAAATGATATTACACAACACTTAATTTTTGAAGGTGTGTGTCCTAGGTTAGTGACCTAGGACCCATTCGCCACCTGGAAAAAGGGTCCTCGCTAGGTCCTAGGACCCTATTTCCACATAACATTTAACATCTCCTGATTTTTTTCCTAGTTAAGTGTGCTAGGACCCATTCGCCACATGGCAAATAGGTCCTCACTTAACCCTAGGACCCCCCTTGGAATATGTCTTTTGAGGTATTTTAATGATTTCAAATCCTATATTTGGTGTCAGCTTGTGTTATTTGAATTTCAGGAATTAAGAATAACATAAGTATAAATGCAAGGTTATTTCACATAGTTTCACCTATGGTGCAGGAGCACCTTGTTGAGTCAATTTTGCCAAAATGGTTATTTTTTGTGCACTTGGTAAAATGCTATAATTTAGTTAATTTTGAGTATTTTGTGCTCAATAAGGTATATTTAGATCATTTAAATGTATTAGGCATGGTTGGGAGTCATTTGGGTTAATCTTACAAAAGTTGCAATTTTTTTGTAAAAGTTGTCATGTGAAAACTTGTCAAAATTGCAAAAATGCAATACAGTGGAAGTTGAAAGGTCATAAGTCCTAAAGTTGGTTTTAACTAACCCCATATGGTTTTTAAATTCTATATATTCCTCATTCCATCGTTGTATAATCAAGTGGTTGAGAATTAGAATGAAAAACAACAATATCACCATGAAATTCTATCATTTTTGAACATTTTCTTCTGTTTCCATGCTTTGTACGGATTGGTATGGGAAAATAATCATGAAAAAATTATTTTATATTAAATTACCTTGAATATAATTTAAAATGGCATTGGTATCATGTTGATTGGTTAATATTTTCTCAAGTTATGACAATTTTACTCCAGGCGGGTAGATTCAGATTTGAAGGGGGCAACAAGCAATAAAAATTCAATATCTTTCATTTTTTCCATTTAAATTTTCTAAGAACTTGAATAGAAGTATTTTTTAAGGTAATTAATGATTTCCTTTTTGTTTCAATAATTTTGGAATAGATACAAGTGGAATTTTTTGATGCCCTAGGTGACTGTCATAATCTTTTCAAACAATTTGGAGATTTGAGGCTAGGGTTTGTTAAAATCCTTCAAGAAAATCATGGCCAATGGTGGAATAAGCATATGAAGGTCTAATTAGATCTGTTTGAGCCATTTGAGTAGGTTTTTGGTGTTTGGAAGTCATAGAACCCAAAAACCCTTGTTGGCACAAGCCTAATTAGGCCTAGGTTGGGCACGAAAATCACTTTTTTGGAGAAAACCTTACAAAGGAACCTATGCAAATTTTTGGATACATGTTGTAACTAAATAAAGAGTGTT
Organism: Sequoia sempervirens; assembly: GCA_007258455.2. NCBI lineage: Eukaryota > Viridiplantae > Streptophyta > Pinopsida > Cupressales > Cupressaceae > Sequoia > Sequoia sempervirens. Next base: position 20,383 of record VDFB02060508.1, read on the forward strand.
TAAAACTATTTTTACAGTCTTTTCAACTTCTCTCTATCAAAAGTTATTTAGGACTGTCCTAAATGGAAGATTTACTAGAATGTGGTAGCATACTTGTGAAAATCTATTAATTGAAGGAACTCTAAGTTCTTGGTGTATAAGTTGAGTTTTTTGGGTTGAGAATAGATTATGTAAGGCATATTTGGAGTTTATTGAAGACTTAAAATTCATTTGAGTCTATTTGGGTGTTTGAAAGCCTTGAAAACATGTGAGGAAAAGAGGGATTTCCAGTTTTATACCAAGTGCATGGCAAGTTGAGTTGTGTGAACCCTTGTACTACATCAGTTGGTATCAGAGATCAGAAGGTCTGGGCTAGGTGAGAGTTTTTTGTTTGTATTTTTGTGTGTGTTGTTTTAGGTTGAAAAGGAGCCTAGTTTCCAAAAGACTAGGTAGATAAAAGAGGAGACACCTAGGTGAGGCAAGAGTAAAGTGAAGCAAGGTGAAAGAGACTTGCTTGAGAGAGAGATGGATCTGTTGAGGAAGATTTTTTAGATTGAAGGTTTAAAGAAGATGAAGAAAATAAAAGAAAAGGAAAGGAAAGAGGAAATTGATAAAGAGATCAAGGCTTTGAGACAAGCTTTAGAGGAATTCAGGGTGATGAAAGAAAGGTTTGAAGATGAGTGGAAGTAGGTGTATAGACAAGCCACAAGTTGGCATTTGAAAGTGAAGAAGAGAGCATCATGGCCCATAAATAATATAGTACACAAGAGAAGACAAGAGAGGATGATAGAATCTTTGAAGGAAGAAGACCAAGATCAAGTCAAACAAGTTGAGTTGATGATAAAGGGGACAAACTAGAAGAAGTTGCAGCCATATCAAATTTTTAAGACATGAAGAGACAATTGATTTTGGAGGAAAATGATGAGAAAGAGAAATATGAATTGATGATGGTAGAGAAAATTTGGTACAAGAAATATGAATGTATGATGCTTAGCATATTATTTTTCATTATGATGGAAATTTTGATGGCAATTAAATCATAGTTCAAAGTGAAACAATGTACCATAGTAGGGTTGGTAATGTTTTCAAGCAAGAAGGAAGATAAAAGGCATCCATCAAGCATAAAGTTCATAAAGCGGTACATCAAGATGAAAGGTGATAATACATTCATATTCTTGACCCATTTGAAGGGTCTACCAAATGATGAAAGATCTGTTGCAAATCCCTTTCCAAGGGACTTTGAATTCTTTTCAAGTCGGGGGTATGGTGCAGGAGCACCTTGTTGAGTCAATTTTGCCAAAATGGTCATTTTTTGTGTACTTGGTCAAATGTTAGGATTTAGCTAGTTTTGGGTCTTTTATGTTCAATAAGCTCTATTTAGACCATTTAAATTTATTAGACGTGGTTGGGAGTCATTTGGCTTAATCTTGAAAGTTGCAATTTTTTTGTAAAAGTTGTCATGTGTAAACTTGTCAAAATTGCAAAAATGCAATTTAGTAGAAGATGAAAGGTCATAAGTCCAAAATTTGGTTGTAACTAACCACATATGGTTTTTAAAGGCTATATATTCCTCATTCCATCGTTATATAAGTAGTTGGTTGAGAATTCCAATGAAAAACAACAATATCACCATGAAATTCTATAATTTCTAAACATTTTCTTTTGTTTCCATGCCTTGTATAGATTGGTATGAGTAGATAATGGTGAAAAAATGATTGGATGTTAAATTACCTCAAATATACTTTCAAATGGCATTGGTCTCATGTTTATTGGTTAATATTTTCTCAAGTTATGACAATATTTTTTTTTGACAAAAGTGGGCACACCACAATATTCTATTAATATATTTAAATTATGTACATAATCCTGGTTCAGAGGGCATACTGGTAGGAAAGAACTCGGAAGAAAAAATCTGGTTATATCCCATTCAATACAAAATATTGATTTGATTATTCCATTCAAAATTTATGACAATTTTAGTCTAGGCAGACCTAGATTCAGATTTGAAGGGGGCAACAAGCAATAAAATTTCAATATCTTTCATTTCTTCCATTGAAATTTTCTATAAACTTGCACAGATGTTTTTTTAAGGTAATGAATGATTTCCTTTTGGTTTCAAGAATTTTGGAGTAGATACAAGTGGAATTTTTTCATGCCCTAAGTGACTATCATAATCTTTTCAAGCAATTTGGAGGTTTGAGGCTATGGTTTGTTAAAATCCTTTAAGAAAAGCATAGAAAATGGTGGAATAAGCATATGCAGGTCTAATTAGATGTGTTTTATCCATTGGAGTAGTGTTTTGGTGTTTGTAATTCACATAACCCAAAAATCCTTGTTGGCACAAGCCTAATTAAGCCTAGGTTGGGCACGAAAATCACATTTTTGGAGAAAACCTTACAAAGGAACCTATGCCAATTTTTGGAGATGTGTTGTAAATAAATAAAAGGTGTATGGAATTATTTTTATAGTCTTTTTATCTTCTCTCTATCAAAATTTATTTAGGAATGTCCTAAACGGAAGATTGGTAGCATACTTGTGAAAATCCATTAATTGAAGGAACTTTGAGTTCTTGGTGTCTAAGTTGAGTTTTTTGGGTTGAGAATAGATTGTGTAAGGCCTCTTCAGAGTTTATTGAAGCCTTAAAATCATTTGAGTCTATTTGGGTGTTTGAAAGCCTTGAAAACATGTGAGTAAGAGAGGGACTTTCAGTTTTATGCCAAGTGCATGGCAAGTTGAGTTGTGTGAACCCTTGTACTGCATCAACCTAGCAATTCTAAGTCAAACATCCTAAGATTTCACAAGAGCATTATAGAGAATTCAAGGGTAAATTTTTTAAGTTTATTGCAAAAATCAAAGAGTCAATCATCATGTCAAAGTCATGCATGTTGTTGAGCTAATGTGATGATGTAGCATTGGTGATCAAATTCAAGTGTTCAAAGCCATTATCTTATGTCAAGTTCATGATCAAGATCTACACTCATTGAGGCCATTTCATGCTAAGTTTTGAATTTTCAATCCAAGGTTTAAACTAAGGTTTGGTGATTTGTGGCATTACATTTGTTCATTCATCATTTCTTTTATGCATTGTTTCATTTCAAGGTTTAATTACCAAAATAGGGTTTGACCAAGGAAAACACCTATTCCCTAACAAAAAAACATTTATCTTCTCCCTTGATGTGTGATTGTGGGTTTTAGGTTGAAGATCAATTGGAAAACAAAAGTTGTCAAAGTTGTAAAGTTGTCAAAGTTGTAAAGTTGTCAAAGTTGTAAAGTTGTCAAAGTTGTAAAGTTGTCAAAGTTGTCACCTTTCTTGCAAGATCATGGAAGCTAAGCTACATAATTTATTTCCATTTTTTTGAAAGAGCCCGACTAGGATCTAGGAGTGTAGACATTGAAGAATAGAACCTAGAAACAAATTTTCCAAAACCCTAGCTAGACCCATTTGCCACTAGGCGAATGAGTCCTTAGTGAGGCCCGAAAAATAATTTTTTGCAACAAGAACACTACATTTGACCCTCTTAAAGCCTTCCTTTTGATAGGTATATCAATTAGGTTTGTTTTCTAATATTCATTTATGCATTATAATCCTCATAATTGAATGAAACACTAGTAGAAAAATTGTGGTTCACTATCTTGTTGATCATTTTAATGAACCCATTTTTTAGTGGTTCATTATGGTGAACCCAACCTTTTGAACATTGTAGTTTTCTGATTTTGGAGTCTATTTTCATCCTAGATCTAGATCTTGCATTCATTTGTATTTAATTAGATCTCATTTAGGGTGTTTAGTTTGCATTCAAATTTTCATCTCATTATAGGTTTTAGAATTGTGTTATTTACATTATTTAAATCTGAAAAATACAAAAAAAAAAGTCATCTTGCATATCATATACATCACATTAACTTGCATTTGAAAATTGAAACAAAAAATTACATACCAAACTAGGTGTTTTAGGTCATTATTTTTTCACATTTTCAACTTTCATTTCACATTGCATTTATAGAAAATTCAACCTAAAATTTACTGTAGCAGACCTGAATATGAAAATCACTTGAAAACACTTGAATATCTGTAAAAATCAATTTCAAAAACCTAATCTAGGACCCATTCACCATAAGGCGAATGAGTCCTTGATCAAGTCCTGATCTACATTTCTAGAAATTAAAATCTTTATTTTTATTCTTTTGTTTGCTACTATCAAATTTTTGTTTCAGTTTGCTTAATTTGGTACATTTAGTGCATTGTGTGATTTGAAAATTGCATTTACAAGATTTCATTTTTAGAGTGTTGCATAGTGTAATCTGAAAATTGCATTTATACATTATATTTTAGGTCATTGCAATGTATCTTAAGCCTCTTTCTATTTTGGGTTTGCACACTAATTTTTTGAAACTTGTATGAGCTTTACAACTTGGTGTCTTATTGGCAATACTATTGTGAGATGAAGTTTGAGACTCATGTCATCCTGCAATATACCATTCACCATGGATCTCGGGTTTTCTAGCTCTCTTGCTAATAGTGTTGATAATCAACCCCCTATGAATCATACCATGCATACCTCATTTCCCATGACTTACCTTCCTACAAATAGTGCTCAATATATTGCTAATACCCCGCAAGGAAACATGAGGCTAGATGAAGAATTGAAAATATTATAAAACTTTATGAAAACCAAATCTATCGATGGCCATGCCCTTCCTCTTATAGGAAATATAAAAATGACACTTAAACATAATGATGGGATAGATTTCATATGTTGCTTACTCCATATCATTTACCAAAATTTTCCTCCTCCTCAACCACCTTACATTACATCTCTCATGCATAAGAGAGAAGAACCTGCAAGTTCCAAGCACTTTGTTACTCCTAACACATCCTTTTCTAAAAGAGGACAGATTTTGCAGTTAGAAGAAGAAAGTGATGACAACATCATAATCAAACCAAAGAAAAAGAGACCTAGAGTACATGAACATCAAAAACACTAGTTATTGTTGGAAAAACAAGGACAGACAACTGAGAGGGGGGGTGAATCATTTGTCACAGATTATTTAAACTTTTTAAACTTAACTTAGCTTAATCTTAGATCTGATGCATGAACAATAAACCATAAACAATCAACACATCAAAAACACATAAAACACCAAGATTTTTTACATGGAAACCCTGTTAGGGAAAAAACCATGGTGGATGTTAGTCTACAACATTATACCCTATTAAAAGTATAGAGAAGAATAATAGGAATGCACATGCATTTAGGCACACTTCCTGGAGCTCACTACTCAAATACAAGAGGGTTCACTACCCAAAGAATACACACTGTCTTACAGAAATACGGATTAGATCTAGAGGGCATGAATTGAGAAAATAGCTTCTACAAAAGCCTGATTACTGTTCCAATTAAGCACAAAAAAACTCCACACTTCGCTCAAACTTCTTCACACTCTGCTCTACAATCGAATGATTAGATCATTATTCACACATTTTCTCTTCCTTTTCTCTCACACACTTTTACTTTCCACAAAAAACCACTCTTATATATCCACAACATGGATTTTCATCAACAATTTCGTCGGCCAAAATATAAAACATATTTACAAATGTTGGCTCAAATTTACAAATAAATTTTTAATGTGAATCAAACACCATAAGAAAATATTATGTTGTGGCCCAAAACAACATCCTCAAGAACACCAAACATTCAAATTTTAATCTCCAAGGATCCAAAACATGTTACAACCACCATGTCGGCCAAGAACATAAAAACCCAAACACACACAAGAAAAATATTTGACCACGAGCACACCAATCAACACGGACATGAAACAAAGATTGAGAATGATCTAGACGCATCCAAAAGCAACAAGAACCAACAAATAAACATCCAAAACAACTGAAATTACTAGAATCATATAAACTTCACTCAGGAATACTAACTGAAACCATAGAAAAACTATCAGAACACAACTATTCATAACATGATAAAAACTTCATGCGGACCTCTGAAACTTCTGGTGGATAAACTAGATACTCTCAACAATAAACCCTTTAGTCCACAACAATTTATCATCAATGTACTGAGCAAGACACCTTCATGACCTTCACTTTTCCACTGGAAACCTGCAACTCTTTCTTTAACAATTTTCTCCATATCCTAGACATATACAACCTTCAATACATCAACGCTAATAGTGTTGATGTCAATGACAGCCACATATCAACAACACAACCACAACATCCAACAGTTACAATAGCTGTATGAGCCTCCTAAGTCTCTTAATAAATTTTTACAACTATCCAAAACCAATATGATCTTCTCTGCTCTTTTACATTGGAAACTAATCAAATTACCACCAAAACCCGAAAACTTGAAAATAAGGAAAATTGATAAAATAGAACCATATTGTGCATATCATAGATTCTTTGGACATCACACTATTGATTTTCGACCTTTAAAGAAAATATTGAAAAAATTTAAACCCTTTAAAAATCCATCTTGACCTAAAACATACCCTTTTGCTCCTTGCCATGTAATAGTTGTAGGATCATAACATTCTCACTATTACATGTTTTATATTCATTGCAAGGAGCTCATTTTCATCACCTATCTCGGCTCACCCTTGTCTTGCACTTAGTGGGGTCAAGGGGTAGATATCCTTCTCCTAGCTTTGGCATTTGATGATTGTCCCTTTGGCTAGTTGTTTGACCTTCATATATACTGACCGAGATTGGGATGTGGATGACCTACTATAAGTTGACTTGCATGTGCCTTACTTTTATTTTACATTTTTTTATTTTTCATGTTCTTTATATGATTGCATGTGTGTAATGTGATCCACCATGCTATTTCATTTTATTTATCTCTCTCTCTTTTTGTGCATTCCTCTATATGTATCTACATTCTTCTCTATGTTTTAAACATTTTATCTTTTCACTTGTCTTTTTTTTCTCCTTTTGGGGATGATGCAAGGTATTGAGAAATTTAGGTCTCTTCCATGTTGACCCAAAGGATTTTTATTTCTTTTCACTCTCTTTGTGTCATTATTCTAGTTGTATGAGTATTTAGGGAATGATGAATTTTCTGAAATAACATTGTAGAAAATATATAGTGAAACTAGATCCATAGATCCCTTCCATATTTTTGGGGGAAACCCCTCCTTCCATTTTCATGAAGTAGCTCTATTTCAGAAATATGACTTGGTATAGGGCTTTCCAAGTAATCTCTCATGTATTGGGATGGAATATTGGCTTATTTAAAGTAGCTGCTCACAACAATGGTGTTGGCAACCACTTTAAAGTGGGGGCATACATCGATGATATCTTTTGAAATTTTTCATGTTTCATGGTGCAATTTTCTTTCTTCTTGTGATGCATCCTTTTCTTGGTGGTGTCATTGGGTTTGATCTTCTCCAAGAGTGTGATATTTCTTAGCATACAACTTTCTCTTAGTGGCTTTATGTGACGTGAGGCATCCCCTAAGTTGCTATATGTTACTCTTGATATGTCCTTTCTTGGAGACATTAGGCATGATGTTCCCTAAGAAGAATACCTTACACAAACAAAGCAAAATCCCCTTGACCAGAAACCTATATACATAATGTTCATAAGTGTTTATCATAACACAACTTTCTAACCTTGTGAATCTCGAAATCCCTAATTCAAGGCCACCTAGCATAACACACCTTGCTTTCCTGTGGAGCCTTGCCATGTGCATGGATTCTTAGCATAACATACCTTTTTAAGCATGACACAGTAATGTGAGTGGCGCCCTATCAGAGTTATTAGAGGGATAGCTTTGGTATGGTAAGTATAATGAGAGCCAACATAGAGGCATGACTTTCTCACTAAGCCACCTTTTTGAGGGATACTCACCGAGCGGATGTCCTAATGTTCCACTACCCCAAAGTGAGCACAAAAAATGATAGTCTAGATGTGTTCCACATCGTGTTGGATAATTTAGCATTGACTTTTATTAGTCTTTGATGTTGTATGATTGTGAATATTTGTCATTGATGCATACACAAGTGTCTTGAATGTCTAATTTAGTGTGATTTTGAAGTAGGTCCCTCCTCTTACTAAAGTGGGGGCTAAATGTAGTGTAGAAAAAAGTATCCATTTTCACACTTAATTTGTAAATGAATAATTAATAATAAAAGGGACTTAATGGTGCCTTATTTAGGGTGTTGTAAAGTTTATCTTTACACTTTCACACTAATCTAGGGATTTATTAATTAATTGAGGTTAATTTTTCCTTAATTGGCCCCTTTAATTCAAATCCAAGCCTAATTAATTGCATATTTTGAGGGATAAAACCCGACATTCATAAATGATATTACACAACACTTAATTTTTGAAGGTCCATGTCCTAGGTTAGTGACCTAGGACCCATTCACCACCTGGTGAATGGGTCCTCGCTAGGTCCTAGGACCCTATTTCCACATAACATTTAACATATCTCAAAGTGTGTCCTAGTTAAGTGTGTTAGGACCCATTCACCACATGGCGAATGGGTCCTCACTTAACCCTAGGACCCCCCCTTGGAATATGTTTTTTGGGGTATTTTAATGATTTCAAATCCTAGATTTGATGCCATATTTTTTTATTTAAATTTGGGGAATTAATACAAGGTTATTTCACATAGTTTCACCTAGCAATTTTGAGTCAATCACACTAATATTTCATAAGATCATTATACAACATTCAAGAGGCCATTCAAGGGTAGATTTTTGAAGTTTATTGCAGAAATCAAAGATTCAATCATCATATCAAAGTCATGCATGTTTTTAAGCTAATGTGATGATGTAGCATTGGTGATCAAATTCAAGTGTTCAAAGCCATTATCTTATGTGAAGTTCATGATCAAGATCTACACTCATTGAGGCCATTTCATGCTAAGTTTCAAATTTCCAATCCAAGGTTTCAAAAAAGGTTTGGTGAGTTGTGAAATTACATTTTTTCATTCATTATTCCTTTTATGAATTGTTTCATTTCAATGTTTAATTACCAAAATGGGGTTTTACCAAGGAAAACACATATTCCCTAACAAAGCAACATTTTTTTTCTCCCTTGATGTGTGATTGTAGGTTTTAGGTTCAAGATCAATTGGAAAAAAAAAAGTTGTCAAAGTTGTCATCTTTCTTGCAAGATAATGGAAAATGAGCTACAAATTTTTTTTCCAACTTTTCAACAGAGCCTAACTAGGATCTAGGAGTGCAAACATTGAAGAATAGAACCCATAAACAAATTTTCCAAAACCCTAGCCAGGACCCATTCACCACTAGGCGAATTAGTCCTCAATGAGGCCTAAAAAAACACTTTTTGTAATAGGTACACAACATTTTACCCTCTTAAAACATGCATTTTCATAGGTATATCAGTTAGGTTTTCTTTCTAATATTCATTTATGCATTATAACCCTCATAATTGAATGAAACACTAGTAGAAAATTTGTGGTTCATTATCTTGTTGACTCATTTTAATGAACCCATTTTTTGATGTTTCAAAAGGAATGATGAATGAACAAATGCAATGTTACAACTCACAAAACCCTTGAATGAACCTTGGAATGTAAATTTGCAACTTGCATGAAATGGCTTCAATAGATGTGGATCTTGATCTTGAAACTTGACTTGAGATAATGCTTTAAATGCTTGAATGGATCTTGAAACCTACATCACCATACTAGCTCCACAAACATGCATGATGTAAGAATAATTTTACTTGATAACTGGATCTTGACTGCTGCAATAATTCTTCAATAAATATGCTTTTGAATTCCTTTACTTTCTCTTGAAATTCTCTTGAACTCTACCTTGATCTCATGAAAATATTCTAAGTGAAACATAGTGAAATGACCTTATATTTATAAGTATGTAATATTAATTTCCTGAAATTTAAATATCACAAGTTGACATCTGAATATGCATTTGAATATGTTAAAATACCACCAAAAACATAAATTAAATTTAGGCCCTAGGTCTAAGTGAGGACCTATTCACCCATGGGAAAATGGGTCCTAGGTCACTCACCTAGGACACGCATTGCTCGATGAGAAGTTTTATGTTTAGGCATTAATGAATGTCGGGTTTCCTCTTTGGAAAATATGATTAGATAGGCTTGGATTTGAATTAAAGGTAAAAATTAAGTTATAATAAGCTCAATTAATTAAAGGATCCCTAGATAAGTGTGAAAGTGTATAGAGGTACACTTTATAACACCAAAACATAAGGCACTAGAATTAAGTCCATTTTAGTTAATAAGGCCCTAAACTTAATGTGAATATGTAAAATAAATATTAAAACACTAAATTAAGGCATAATTAAGTTCATTTTAATATTAATTCCAAATTAGGTGTGAAAATGTAAAGGGATACATTTTTCTACACTACATTTAGTCCCCACTTTAGTGAGAGAAAGAGAACCAGCAAAAAAATCATACTAAAGTAGACATTCACAACATATGTATGCAAAAATGTAAAAGATACTCAATCATACATCATAGACTAAAAATGAATGGAAAAAGAAAAAGGTGGATCAAACCTCGACTATCTAGTGTGATGTGGAACATGCCTCAACTATTTGTCCAAAAGAAAGGGGTGGATCAAGCCTTAACTTTCCAACACGATGTGGAACACATCTTGGTTGTTTGTTAAACAATGTTAAAAATAAGAACGTGATGTTCACTATGCAAATGATGGCACGTGCTCACTCCAAGCTAATGGAACCTCAGGCTGTCCACTGGGCGAGCCCCCAAGAAAGTGGCTTAGCGAGAAAGTCATGCCAGGTCTTTAGGCTATCACTGTACTACCCATACCAAATATATCCCTTTGATAACTCCAATAGAGTGCCACAAAATGAAAATTAGGACTTCAGGCTTCACAAGGTTAACAAGCTATATTATGCTAAGCACTTATGAATAAAATACAAATAAAGGTTTGTTCAAAGGGACTTTTCTTAGTTCATGTAAGGTCTCTTCTTAGGGAACATTATGCCTAATGTCTCCAAGAGAGGACAAGTCAAGGATAAAATATTCACAACTTAGGGAATGCAACACATAGCATCACCACTAAGAGGAAATTTGTATGCCAAGAAATATCACACTCTCAGAGGAAATCAAACCAAATGACACCACCAAGAAAAATATGCATTGCAAGAAAAATAAAAATCACACAATGAAACATGAATGTGAAAAATAATTCCAATATATGCCTCCACTTTAAAGAAATTTCTAGCACCATTGCTATGAGAAATTTACTTTAAAGAAGCCAATAATCAATGCTAAATAAAGAAGACATGAGAGCTTATTCAAAAATCCCTATGCCAAGTCATATGTTCTCAAATGAAGCTACATCATGAAAAAGAAGGGGTTACCCCCAAAATGGAATCCCAAACACATAAGGGATCCATGGATTCAAGGTCAGTATGTCTTTGCGACAATTTTATTATAGAGCTCAAAAATGTCATCATTCCCCAAATACTCATAGAACAAGAAGAATGACACATAGAGAGAGAAAAAACAAAGAAAAAAGCTTTTGGGTCAACATGGAAGAGACATAAATGTCTTGATGTCTTGTGTCATCCCCAAAAGGAAAACACGAGACAAAAGAAAAGATAAATATTTATTACATATAGAAGAATGTAGGTAAAAATAGAGGAATGAACATGAAGAGACATCAAACAAAACAATACAAGGAGATCACATTACACACATGCAATCAAACAAAGAACATGAAAAGGAAAATAAAGAAAAAGACTAGTAAGGAACATGTGAGTCAACGTATAGTAGGCCATTTGCATCCCATTCTTGTTTAGTATATGCAAAAGGAAAATAACTAGCCAGAGGTACAACATCAAGTGTTGAACTAGGAAAAGCACTAATTTTAACACTCTTATTAGGAGGTTCATCATTTAAGCTCATGGAAGAAGAAAACATTGAATCTATCTTATTATGCAATTCCTCAGCAATCTAAGCAATTTCATTATCATCATCCAAGTTAATCACAATAGGAGGTCTAATGATAATATCCATAGAAGTTTTTTTTATGTTGTAGCGAGGGTAGAGAGGCATCATGCATTGCTTGAGACAAGTTTGGATTTTAATTTTCTATGTTTTTTTCATCTTTTTCTTGTAATAAATGAGAAATAACATAATGTCTATGCCTACGTTCTCTAGAATTTTGATTTCTTTGCATGCAATTTTCAAGCTATGATTTTGTAGGAGCAAGTTTGTCAAGCATAGGTTTCTTTTCTTCCCTTGAGGGAGGAATGGGAGGAACCAAAGGGGGGTTGTTCAACCACTTTTTCTTTGGCTTTAATAAACTTATTTGACTTTAGGAAGCACAACGAGATTTTTTTGATTGTCTTGTGGTCTCTTGTAGGAAATGGGTAAATTATTTCTCATGAGCTGGTCCCGGTTACTTGGAAGGGTTTTTGGTTCAATCATGGGTTGAGGCATATTGCTATGGGATAATTTTGATATGCACTTTACTTTAAACTTTTGGTAGGATTTGAAAAAGAAGTCTCCACGAGGTCTAATAGGTTTAATAGGCTTGAGCCAAAAGAAATCCAATGAAAAGTTCCCACTAGAAGACATAGGATTAAAGCCACTATGATGCATAGTAAATATCTCTTTACCAAATGGAAACTTTAAACATTTATGCACAACTGATGGGATGAAATTCATGGATCGAAGCCATGGATAGCCTAACTTCACAAAAAATTGGTCCTACAATGGGATGATGGTGAATAATATATTTAATTATTTCGGTCCAACCTTTAAAGGGAGATTTATTCAGCTAGTCATAGGGCAAGAAAAACCATATGCATTTTGATCCATGCTTTATGTCTTTCATATGTATCTTGATAAATCTCATGCACAAATAAAAATTCTTCATTGATCACATTCTCTACACAAACATGATCAATTAATATCCCATTATTAGGCTTTTCATTGATTCTTCTAGCTATGTAAATAGGACCATCAGGTGCATGTTTAAGTATGTCTTGTTGTGAGAAAGCAATGTCAAGCAACATCTTAGCTAGGCCCTTACAAGGTTTAGCATCAATAAATGTAATCACATCATCCATAAGGTTGTTCTTATTGTCTTTCATCTTTTCATCATCTATACCAACATTCATCACATCATTATTTGTTGCATTAGCTTTGAAAAAGGAGATATTATGATTAGGCATAGGATTGGTAAATATTTTTCAAATTTTTATTTGAAGGAGCTACTGATTTATTACCTTGATCATTAACACCTCTAATTAGGATATGATTAGAATCAATGAGGTCTTGAAAAAGATGTTTAAGATGCTTACAATGTTCCATATCATGTCTAGTTTTTTGATGGAAATGGTAATAAGAATTTTTTCTATAGTTTAAAGGTAAAGGCTTAATAGGATCAGGAGCTCTAATAGGAGGTAAGGAAATCAAATTCTTTTCTAAGTGTTGGTGTAGGTTTTTTAATATTTATTTTTCCTACACACATTATTAAGCATACTTAGGCTATATGACACATGGTTTATGTGAGGACATGTGGTGTAATCCATCGATTACATGTGTCACTCACACCCACACTTAGGTTGTTGAGTCTCACACCTTCTTTTGGCCTTTTATGCCACCTCACAAAACCATTCTCTTGTCTCTTTCTAAGTAGGTTATGCCACATGTTTTGCCTTTTTCAAGTAGGTATAACTCCCACCTAATTTGTTTATTTTAGATTTATTACCCCTCTTGGAATTATATGCCTATATTTTGCTATATATTATGCACTCACCTCTCCCTCCTATCTAATTCAGATGAGTTCATATAAACTAATTCAGATGCATATTGTATCATTTAGAGTTTGATAATATCATTTTTTTTTATTGTACCATATTCTAACATTCCATCCTCTTGCTACTCTTGTGTAGAAGGTTAACCTTGGCTTTGCAAGTGATCCTAGGTGCTCGAGTTCATCAACAACTCTTACATGATAGCAGAGCTTTCAGATTTACAAGCCCTTCTCAATTTGGGAGGAATTTAGGCATTAGGATTTGTTGGGTGCATTTTCAGCGAAAATGGACATCGCCAATGAGTCCAGAAGGCTTCGTAGATGAATTTTGATACAAAGCACTTTATATTTTGGCTCCCATAAATTTTTGACCATTTTGAGGGCTTAAAGAATCTTAGTGGAATATTTTGTACCATCTGTATGGAATCTGTATGGCCTATGCAAAATAATATCCTCCCTAGTAAAATTATTTTACTAGGTAAAATTATTTTTATAATTTACAATTTGACATTATTAAAGAAATTTTTTATATTTAAAGTTTTTTGAAAAAAATAAAATAAAACTAAAATATGAAAAATTTTAAAAAATAAAATTCAAAAAAAATTGAAGGTACCCAATAGGGTACAGGCCTTTTCAGGCCCTCTATACATGCATGGTACATAGGGTATTGAAGGTGTAGGGCTTGAGCCCCGCATCCCTCCACAACTCGGCCCTTGTGCCATTATATGTTTCAATATTTTAAAAAATAAAATAAAAATAAAAATCCTAGCAAAATATTAAAACCAACAACGATCAGAGAATTGAAGAATGTTCTAACCATTTGAAAGATTCTACCACTAGCTTCTAATGGGAATCTTAAATATTCCACTATATTCTGGTCCACCCAAGTCAACTATGACGTTCATTTGAACATCAATCTTAAGCTTTCATTCCTGCGAATATTCCAACAAGCAGAGTATATTCTTGTGATGGGTAGGAAACCGTCAATTTTAAGCTCCTAGTTTTTTGACATCATTATTGTGTAAGCAGTGACATCAGCACGCAATTGAAATTTTAACCCCCACTCTCCGTTGAGCATTTGAGTTTGGAAGGCTAACTTTGTGAGGTCCGTTCTCAGCCATATAGAGGCCTTTTTGGGAGAATTTTTTTTATTTGGGGTATATTTTTGTAAGATTCACATTGTTGAAATCATTTTATGCTCAAGTGATCCAGATTTTCTAGAAAAACAACTTTCTCAGCAGATTTGAAGGACAATTCTCTTTTTGGAACTTCAAGCGGTTGTAACTTTCACATACAACCTTGGATTGAAGTGATTCTTTTTTAAAAACTTGGTATTTTTTCAAGCACTACACATTGGTACTATTTTGAGGATCTGACTATGAGATTATTTTGTACTTTCAGTATTTGGGTCCAATTTTGGACATTGTAAAACTCTGGTAACAACTCTAGAATTGTAAATGCATTAATTATAAAGTGTCACCATCATATTTTTCTTGGGGGGATCATTGGTTGAGTGAATTTGGTAGGGTGGTCTTGTGTTGTTTGATTTATTTTTTTGTGTGTTAGTACAATGGGTAAAACTCAAATTGAACTCCTAATTTCATATAATTATGAATCATGGAAAAAATTAGTATGAAATTATCTAAGGGAAAAAGGTTACACAGGCTATGTAAAATAATCTATTTCTAAACCTATTTATGTTAATGCTAAGGAAAAATGGGAGATCAATCGTGAGAGAGCTCTGGGTTACATTTGTTCAGTAGTGTCTTATGATTTACTATTTCATCTTGAATCATACAAGACACTTAAGGAAGCTTGGGAGACTCTTGAAAAAATTTATGGTAAAATTGATAAGATTAGAGGTTATCATATTGATAATGATTTGATGAATCTTGATCCAAAAAAATTTGACCACATCCAAGACTATATCTCCAAGATTAAACAACTAAGAACAAAGCTAAAGGATTGCAAGATTACTAAGGAGGATTTATAGTTGATTTTCAATGTGTTATCTAATCTTGGTCCTGAGTATTCTTTGTTTTTTTCTACCTTTCACACCAATAGGATTTCTATGGGAACTGCATATGTTGAGCCTAAATTTGATGCATTTTTAGATCTTCTAATCAAAGAGGAAGCAAAGTTGATTCAAATGGGTCTCATCAAGGTTTCCAAGTCACAAGATTTAGTGGCTAGAGAGCCTAAGGTACATAAAGAATTAGGGAATCATAATCAAAAACAAAAGAAGAAAAAGAACAAGCCATAGAAAGAATTTGAATTCTCTTCCTCAAAAGGGGAATCATATAAAAAGGATAAGCCCACAAGTTCATATTGCAAGAAACTTGGGCATTGGGAACATCAATGCTATTAAAAAAAATGATGAGTTGAAGCATCTTTTAACAAAACATAAAATCAATTTACCTTCAACTATGTCAAAGGAGTCATCATCTTCTTCTAAAGCAAAGTCAAAGAAAAAAAAGGGGAAAGCACTTGTTGTCATTGTATATTATGAATCAGGGAGATTGATCCTTGATTCTAGAGCTTCACATCACATGGATACATCACAAAGTATGTTCTCTTCATTTAAAAATTGTTCGTCACCAAACATCCTGATGGGTAATAGCACATATATGTGTGTTTGTGGGAAAGGATCTATTGACATAGACAAAGGATCATTCAATGATGTCCTTTATGTTCCTTCTTTGTCAACAAATATCCTTTCTATCTATCAGATCACACATGTTGGGGAAGGAAAGAGTGTTGAATTCACACCAGATTCTATGATTATTCAGGATTTCCATAGTAGAGATATTGTTGCAATTCGGGAGGAAGATCATAAATCTTGACTATACACCTTCTCACATTTTTCCTCTAATGTTCCTTCAGTTGATGTACAAAATCAGGCATCTAGTGTGAGCATTTTTTAGGAGATTTAGTATGGTCAAGTGAATCTTGGTATTGTTGATCATGTTTTCTGCACAATAACAGCCAAACAGAATATGATATCCTATCTCTCTTGAAAGGTAAATCTCTATTGGCAAGCCTCAAGAGATAACCCCAAGGTCTCTAATGTCAGGTCTTGACAGTGCATAAACAACTCAGTAACGAAATGTGAAAATGCTAGTAATCACAATGGGACCTTACTACAAGCAAAATGTAGAATCAATTTTATCAGATCTAACAATCTAATGATGCTTCAATCCTGGTTTTAACCCAATAATAAAAGAAATAGAAAAAGGTAACGGTTTCGAAGAGATTTCCAAACTTAATACTAAACCTAAGATTAACAATGAAAGTAACCAATACTCGAAATGGACCAATCCCTCAAAACTGATTTCTACTTGACCAAGATAAATCTGCAATCTTATAAAAATAGTGCAACCTTCTAAGGCGTTAATATTTTCAAATCATGAACATTCATTCAAACAACCCTATTGCAGTTGAAGTGAATAAACCTTCACGATCAAACTTAAGCACAAGGAATATGAAAAGTCGAGGCTAACTTTGCAAAGCAACTAACAATCAGTTGGTTGTGAAAAGTATGGAATGAGAGATTGCTGCAACATTCAAGTATCACATCACAAACATTATCAAATCGAATCTAATCTAAATATTGACCAACTCAAAGAAATTTTAAAGATGGAATAGCAAGAACCATGCAAGACAAGAGAGCACAAATATGGCACCAAATCACAATGTCATTATTTGCATTCAAATTGTTCACTATAGCAACAATTCTAGCTTTCTATTACAATATTTGCTTGAGGACAACTGCTTGCAAACTTACTCTACTTCTAACTAGCTCTGCTCTATATTCTGGTTACAAGTTCTTACTTTCTAACTATTTCTAACCCTTTACAAATGAGGCGACATGCCCAATATATAGAAATCACCAAAAATTTGTCAGCCAGGCAAGGGTTTCACAGCAATAACTCGGCACAACAACCCGGCCAAGAGAGAGTCAAAATGGAACAAAGGAATGCATTAAATGCACATCCTGTCCAAGTCAGCCTGAGATCTGCAGTGCAGTTTAGACCAATGCACGGGAAGATAAAAGGGAAGCACAAAACACACTGCAGCCTATCATTAGCTCCCTTCCCTATTATCCCCGCGCTGATCTGACTCTTCATGTAGCTTCAAGAACGCTCCATCCAAGTCGGCTACAGGTGGTACTAGCAGAACCCTAAGTCACCTTTCAATGGATGCAATCTCATCCCTTGAGTGTTTGACCGACTTATCCCAATCTGCCTTATATGCCAAATGCTTATCAATAACTATGAGGTAGGTGGTCGTATAATCTAGCCAATGCTCGGACACAGAGCCATCATCAAGTGGTGCATAAACATCATGCCACCATTCTCTCAAATGTTCCAGGCTCAAGTACTTGGGCGCGATCTTCCTTCTTCCTGTCATAATTTTAAAGAAGGAAATGGATACATTGTAGACACTAGCTATGATATCATCAATCTATTTTCTTTGTTTGTAAATCTTTTTCAATACTTTTTTCCTGAGACATAGAGTACCCCACTGCTGCCTTGCTAGATCCAGCCTGCATTCATCAATAAAATTGCAATAAAAACCATAGGAAACCAATGTTAATCCATCAATACATCGTTAGAATGCACCTCCTGCAAACAAAGTGCCATTAAATCTCATATGAAATGATCCCATAAATTTTGGGTTTCGGGGCCATCCACGGAATCTGAGCCAGAGAGGAATTTCAGGAAATTCCTGACCGATCGGATTCCAACAGAACAACTAGTAAACACCTACTTAACTATCAAATATGATCATAATCAATCAATAAGTCACATGAAATAATATATGAATGCATCATAAGCCATCAACAAATTCAATTATCTATCATTCCATTACACTCCATCAAAGTTCAAAAATAATTGTCTAGGGAGAATTTCTGTGAAGAACAGGCTAGAGAAGGGACTTCGGAATATCAAGTAGACACCAAACTTTGGGGAAATCCGGACTCGGAAGAAATCCATGAATAAGGCAAGACTTTGCACCAAACAGTGCAAAAATATATCTCTTGGCTAGACAAAGTTTATTCAAAATGATATCTCAACGAACTTAGAGAGTCTTGCCGAACATCGATGTAACAAAAATCTTGATGTAACCATCAGGTAGTTGGGGTAAGGTCTTGGCAAATACTTCATGCTTCACCGACTATGGGGTCCAAGCAAACACTTCAGCCAGACTAAAGTTTTCGATATGAGGTCCTGTCGAAGTTGAGTTGTCTTGCCAACAGATGATAAAGGCAAGAGACCTTCGGTGTGAGAGAGACACTGTCACAGCGAACATATGGACTTAGGAGGGTTTTCGGTGAAGTGTTTGAGTTCAACTAGAGGTCCCAGCGAATAAATTATGTCTCACTGATGAAGAGTTCCATCGGCATAACCTCTAGCCGACATTAAGAAGTCATCCCGACAGAAGATCAGGGCTCACCAGGAGAAAATTTTTGCTATGAAGTCCTGGCAATCATTAGGAGTCTCTCCGAAAGTGAAGATTTCAGAAAGAGTAGGGAGCTCACGGTAAGGTCTCAGCGAAGCATGAATGTCTCCCCAACAGAAGGTCACTCGATAAGAGCAGGATTTGTTCGGCGAAAGGTCTCACTGATGAAGGGAGAGGTCTCATTAACAGAACGGAAGATTGGCAAGATGGAAGGAGCCCGCTATGAGCTCTTGGCAATGAGGTTTGTTTTTCCGACAGAAAGACTTCAGCGTGAGACTGACAGTGTCTGGGCAATCAAATGCAAACCCACGAAGGGCTTTGACGTGACACAAAATGATCTACATGACATCTCACCGACGTCGAAGGGTTACAACAACTAAAAGAACAGAGCTCGATGAAAGACAAAGGTGCTTGGTGGGAGGTCTCGCTGAAGGATGGATGTCCTAGTGAAACAAAATGACTATCGGTAACACTATTGGATCCCGCTATGACCTCTTGGCGACGAGGGCTAGTCCTGCCGAAAGTGAATATGCACAAGCATGTTGATGAGACATTTTCTTATGGAGTGAGGTCTTGGAAAATCCTCTTTGTCCCACCGACTGATACGCATACAAGATTTTATTGGTGTAAAAATGATAGTGTCACAGCAAATAAAATTAGAAAGGGATGGATTATCCCGGACTACGATGCTGAATCACGACTTTACTCAAACACCGGATTAGTCACAAAATTCAAACATTTAAACATAGAGCAAGTCACGGATGGACCTTTCATAAATTTTCTTTGCATTCAGGCCCATTTCAAGATGAAATCACCTGATGTGCCATTGCCCTAGGTCCGAAACCCTACTCGTCTGCCATTAGCGTGCAAGCAAGTTCAAAATTTAGTTTTAAACTGCTAAGTCACTATTAGGGTTTACTAATTACTCTCAGGCAAGATTCATCAAGATGCAAATAGACAAATGAGCTCAAGACTCATCTAGGAGATGACAAATGACGCAATACTGAACAACCCTAGCATGAAATGATCCAAAAGACCCAGAAACCAAGTTAGATACATCCTTCAAAGCACGCACGAAGCCAATAATGCAATCGATAAGACAGTCACGAAACCTGGGGAGTCGATGATAGGGTGGAATTCGGGAAAATCCAGACCACACAGAAATCCACGAAGACCAAAAATTTATGAGCAACAAGATCCAACCGGAATCCAAGCAAGATCCAGGAAAATCCGACCAGGGTGGAAAATACCGAATCCGAGCAAAAGCCTGAGATTCGTCCACAACTTAAGATCTTCAATAAATAACCTGGGGGAAACACTTAGGCAATCAAAAATAAGCATTTAAGCACATGCCTAAATAAAACAAAACCTCAAAAAATAAAGGGCCAAGGAACCAAAACTGGAGCGAAAGAGGGTCCCTGCTTTCAGCGGGGAGTGTGTTCGAAAACCGCACAACAAATGGCGACTTCTGCTAGGAAAATTCTCCAGATCATTTGATGACAAACAGGAATCAAGAACCCAGAATCTTTGGTTTCAATCTCACCATCAAACAAACAAGTTAGAATGCAAAGATTTAAAGAATCAGAACCAAAGGATAGATCAAACCTTCCATAAACTAAAAATCCAAGTGTGTGCACATGAGTTCATTTTCCTCCTTAGCTTACTATAGAAACCAAGTGCAGTTAAGTCAGGCTACGTAATAATTCTAACTCCAAAAGCAACCCAGATAGAGCCTTGCTGCCAGTCAGGCGTCCATAGCCCTGACGAGGTTATCGCTATGACTCTCCTAAAAATAGCTCTACTGCTAGCCAGGTGTCCATAGCCCTGGTAGAGATATTCAGGTACCCCTGATAAGTTGAATTTATTCTTTTGATATTCAATATTTCATTTTTCTTTCTTTTGATATTATTTATATGTCACTTTCATTTCAACCTACGAACAATGAAGTTCACACTCAGGGCTGAGAACCACAGTGGCGCTGAATCAAAAATAATATTTTTTCACTTGACAAAACTTCACAAGGATTCCAATAGTGACATCAAGATTCTTAAGATATATGATAGATATAAGATTTTAGAGTACTTCAAAGTCAAATCAAAACCAATGACCAATCTTCTATAAATCTGACATTAAGACTGTTGGCAATAGCAAAGACTTCAACCGTCCTTTCAAGATGCAAGACTAAAGTTCACCAATGATATACTTAGAACAATTCCAGAGAAGATAGATTTGTTATGCAGGTGCAACACACCTAGGAAAAAACAGAGAAACCCCCAAAGAAAGAGCCAAGAAAAACAACAAAACCAACCAAAATCAAACCTAAACTAACCACAACAAACTAATTCTAAGGCAATCTATCCTAACTATGTACAAAAGACTCATAACCACTCATCATCAGACAAGGTGAACTGAGACCCACCCCTACTTGACTCTTCAGAGCACGAATAAGCAACAAGGTGAGGGCAAGAGTCCTCAAGAATGCAAATTCATCTTTATATTTAGATAAATAAATCTCCATGTTGCAACATTCAAACTCAACCTCACAATCAGGAATAATCAATAACTGAGGTGACTCATTAGCACCATGATTAATCCATATGCAAGCTGCCTTTCCTAAATTCCCATAATCAAATTGATAAGATTCAGAATTTTCAATAAAGAAAGAAACAACTTGATTTTTTATTGTTGTAGACTGAACATGGTATCCAACATCCTGCACTTGTAAAAGGTTGATATCCATGTCGTCAGGAGGTCTCCACTAATGGTGCAATATCCCTCCTTCTTCCTAAGGGAACAATGTTGAAAATATAAAAGCCTCATCATGCACAGTAACTTCCTCATCATGATGTTTGTCAGGAGGCCTCATAGACTGATCTTCATGTACATATTTACTGAATTCATTAACAGAATGTGATGAGTGGAGGGACTCCCTGAATTCCTCCCCTATTGGAATTTGTTCCAGTTTTGGATTGCAACTGTAACCCTCAGGAAAAGTAGCTTCTTTACCCACAATATTAAGTCCCACAATTTGCTCCAGGGAATGTTCATTAGCAATCTATTGAGGCTCCTCAATTAAAAGCTTGACCTCCTCTAGGACTACCTCAGCATCAACACTGTCAGATTTATGTTTAGGCATATCATATAACATGAGGATTTCCTCAGTCTCCCATCCTTGAGGGTCAACTGTCAGTACATAATTTCCCAAGCCTATTTCAGACAGGAATACCTCCTTAGAAGTATTCACATCGATATGGCCTGAAGTATCCTTTTGTTCAGTAAGCTTATCCTTTTCATGAGACCCTAGTACTACACCTCTAATGGTAGGATCCTTTAACAACTCATGAACAGAGAGACTTACTTTGACTTTCCTGAGTTCTTTGACCACATACTCTCCTATTTGCTCTATAGTCATGGTAGAACAGTTTCCCTTAGAGCTATCTATCAATTCATCCATGCTACTTCCAATGCATCCTCCTTTATTAGCATTAGACTATCCTCCATTTATAAAATACTGAGTAGACACATGACGGAATGCTTGAACTTCTTCAATTGTATATTCTTCTTCATCTGGTAGGCCATTATCACTCTCCTCATTACCCCTAAAGGATTGACCTATAGATTCTTCACTGTATATATACCCTATTTCAAAACCTTTACCTTGTTCTTCTTCTGGTTCATTCTCTTCACTTCTTGGAAATGGGACATGATTCACCACCATGACTGATATGTCATAAGGATTAGATGGCACTATCTCCCTTCTGCTTGAACCACCGTTGGCATGTTGAACCTTCAGCTAGAAAATGGACACAGCAGCCTGGAATTCCTGGTAGTCTGACTCAGAATGTTGATTAGTATTATGAAGCCTACACCATCCTAAAAGAGTTGTTTTTGCAAGATAAACTTCACTAGGTTTCTCCTGATTGTTTGGATGATCCAGAGAAGTTAAGGCTTCTCCATTATTCTGAAGTGGCAGCTGCCTTCCATGATCTCTATCAAGATATTGTTCTCTGTCAAAGTTCTGCCTTTGAGCCCACATCATATCCATGTTGCTTTGATCATAATTGGATTGAATCCTCCTTTGGGTTGCATGGGATTGACTATTTTGGTGCCTTAGGTAAGTGACTTCAGTGTTCAGCCTTTCAACTAGCTTTGTGAGTGCATCCAACCTCTCCTTGTCTGCACTGTTTGATGGAGGAATGATACTAGCTGAATTCTGCATATAAACATCATGTGACCCATGGTTCAAGGGTTGATTAAATATCTCAAAGTTCTGCAAGTAACCAGGTATATTAGCTTGTTGAGGATAGGATGCAGGCTGGTTCATATTTGGATGGTAATTTGGCATGAATGCAACCTGACTCAGGGGATGACCTACATGTGAAACCAAGGGTGATTGAGGGACTGAACTCATCACAGGTATTTAGTTAGCTAAGGGTCTAGACAAGTGTTGTCTCAAATCTATACTTACCTTAATAGCCACATCATAAGCTTCAAATAAACTACCAGGAGGATTTTTTTTCCATTTGATGAAAGTAGATGTTAGACCATCCAAAGCTTCATAATAAACCTCCCTGGCGGAGGCATCGTCTACAACATAAGGGGTTTGCAGCCTAGCATAAGCCCTATGGAATATATTATTGAAAGCCACTATTGGTTCATTTACCTCCCTCTTGATTCTAGTAAACTACAAAAGTAACTCATTTGCATTGATTGGGATTTGAAATTTCCATAAAAATGCAGTCTCTAGCTAAAGCCAAGTGGTGATAGACCCAGCAGGAAGATGGTTATACCAACAAAATTCCTCGTCTCCAAGGGCATATGGGAAAAGTCTGCATGCAACATCCTCATGATTAATTCCCTTATCCCTAAGGGTAGGATTAAAAATCCTAATATGCTCCTCTGTAGTCCTATTTGGATCATTGGCATGGAACTTTGAACAAAAGTGTTCAAGGTTTTTGGGCATGACATTGCAAACAGAAAAACTCAATGGAGATGGGTTGGTTGCTAGGAAATCCACTGGTGGAGGTGGGGTGGTAATGGCTGATTTCTAACTGGCTAAGGTTGTGGACTGGGAATGGCCTCTAACTCATATGAACTTGATGAAGATGGGAATGATGGAGATGTGGGAGGTGGATGGGATGATGATGATTCTCCCTTTCTTTTGGTCCTTCTTGACCTAGTAGGGTCTGTTAATTCCTGAAAATTTTCCTCTCCTGGAGCAGATCTTGTTCTTCTTCTAAATCTCTCACGAGAGATGGCGTTAAAAAATTGATCCAACTTGCTAATTTAGGCCCTCCTTCTAGCGCCAGTTCCTGTTGATCATGTTTTTTGCACAATAACAGCCAAACAAAATATGATATCCTATCTCTCTTGAAAGGTAAATCTCTATTGGCAAGCCTCAAGAGATAACCCCAAGGTCTCTAATATCAGGTCTTGACAGTGCATAAACAACTCAGTAACGAAATGTGAAAATGCTAGTAATCACAATGGGACTTTACTACAAGCAAAATGCCGAATCAATTTTATCAGATCTAACAATCTGATGATGCTTCAATCCTGGTTTTAACCCAATAATTGAAGAAATAGAAAAATGTAATGGTTTCGAAGAGATTTCCAAACTTAATACTAAACCTAAGATTAATAATGAAAGTAACCAATACTCGAAATGGACCAATCCCTCAAAACTGATTTCTACTTGACCAAGATAAATCTGCAATCTTATAAAAATAGTGCAATCTTCTAAGGTGTTAAGATTTTCAAATCATGAACATTCATTCAAACAACCCTATTGCAGTTGAAGTGAAAAAACCTTCATGATCGAACTTAAGCACAAGGAATATGAAAAGTCCAGGCTAAATTTGCAAAGCAACTAACAATCAGTTGGTTGCAAAAAGTATGGACTGAGAGATTGCTACAACATTCAAGTATCACATCACAAACATTATCAAATCGAATCTAATCTAAATATTGACCAACTCAAAGCAATTTTAAAGATGGAATAGCAAGAACCATGCAAGACAAGAGAGCACAAATATGGCACCAAATCACAATGTCATTATTTGCATTCAAATTGTTCACTGTAGCAACAATTATAGCTTTCTGTTACAATATTTTCTTGAGGGCAACTACCTGCTAACTTACTCTACCTCTAACTAGCTCTGCTCTATATTTTGGTTACAAGTTCTAACTTTCTAACTATTTCTAACCCTTTACAAATGAGGCGACATGCCCAATATATAGAAATCCCCAAAAATCCGTCGTCCAGGCAAGGGTTTCGTAGCAATAACTCGACACAACAACCCGGCCAAGAGAGTCAAAATGGAATGAAGGAATGCATTAAATGCATGTCCCGTCCAAGTCGGCCTGAGATCCGCAGTGTAGTTTGGACCAATGCACGGGAAGATAAAAGGGAAGCACAAAACGCACTGCAGCCTATCATTAGCTCCCTTCCCTATTATCCCCGCATCGATCTAACTCTTCATGTCACTTCAAGAACACTCCATCCAAGTCGGCTATAGGTGGTACTGGCAGAACCCTAAGTCACCTTTCGATGGATGTAATCTCATCCCTTGAGTGTTTGACCAACTTATCCCAATCCGCCTCATATGCCAAATGCTTATCAATAACTATGAGGTAGGTGGTCGTATCATCTAGCCGGTGCTCAGACACAGAGCCATCATCAAGTGGTGCATACACATCATGCCACCATTCTCTCAACTGTTCTAGGCTCAAGTACTTGGGCATGATCTTCCTTCTTCCTGTCATGATTTCAAAGAAGGAAATGGATCCATTGTAGACACCAGCTATGATATCATCAATCTGTTTTATTTGTTTGTAAATCTTTTTCAATACTTTTTGCCTGAGACATTGAGGACCCCACTACTGCCTTGCTAGATCCAGCCTACATTCATCAAGAAAAATGAAATAAAAACCATAGGAAACTAATGTTAATCCATCAATACATCATTAGAATGAACCTCCTACAACCAAAGTGCCATTAAATCTCATATGAAATGATCCCATAAATTTTGGGTTTCGGGGCCATCCACGGAATCTGAGCCAAAGAGAAATTTTGGGAAATTCCTGACTGATTGGATTCTAATGAAATAACTAGGAAAGACCTACTTAATTATCAAATCTAATCATAATCAATCAATAAGTCACATGAAATAATCAATGAATGCATCATAAGCCATCAACAAATTCAATTCTCTCGTTCCGTTACACTCTATCAAAGTTCAGAAAAATCCATCCAGGGAGAATTTCTGCAAAGAACGGGCCAGAGAAGGGACTTTGGAAGATCAGGGAGACACTAGACATCGGGGAAATCCGGACTTGGAAAAAATCTGATGATAAGGCAAGACTCTGGACCAAATGGTGCAAAAGTATATCTCTTGGCCAGACAAAATTTATTCGGAATGATATCTCAGCGAACTTGCAGAGTCTTGCCGAACGTCGATGTAACAAACACCTTGATGTGACCATCAAGTAGTCAGGGTAAGGTCTTGGCGAATGCTTCATGCTTCACTGACTATGGGGTCCAAGCAAACACTTCAGCCAGACTAAAGTTTTCGATATGAGGTCCTGGCGCAGTTGAGATGTCTTGCCAATAGATGATAAATGCAGAAGACCTTCAGTGTGAGAGAGACACTATCACAGTGAACATATGGACTTAGGAGGGTTTTCAATGAAGCGTTTGAGTTCGGCTAGAGGTTCCAGCGAATACGTTATGTCTCGCCGATGAAGAGTTCCATCGGCACAACCTCTAGCCGACATTAAGAAGTCATCCCGACATAAGATCAGGGCTCGCCAGGAGAAAAGTTTCACTATGAGGTCCTGGCGATCATTAGGAGTCTAGCCGAAAGCAAAGATTTCAGCAAGAGTAGGGAGCTCGCGGTAAGGTCTCAGCGAAGCATGAATGTTTCCCTGACAGAAGGTCACTCGACAAGAGCAGGATATTTTCAGCGAAAGGTCTCACCAATGAAGGGGGAGGTCTCAGGGATAGAACAGAAGATCAGCAAGATGGAAGGAGCTCACTATAAGCTCTTGGTGATGAGGTTTTTCTTGCCAATAGAAAGACTTCGGTGTGAGACTTACAGTGTCCGGGCAATCAAATGCAAACCCACGAAGGGCTTCGACGTGACACAGAATGATCTACATGGCATCTCACCGACCTCGAAGGGTTACAGCGACTAAAAGAATAGAGCTCAGATAAAGCCAAAGGTGCTCGGTGGGAGGTCTCTCCAAAGGACAGATGTCCTCGTGAAACAAAATGACTATCAGTAACACTACTGGATCCCGTTATGACCTCTTGGCAACAAGGGCTAGTCCTACCGAAAGTGAATATGAACAAGCATGTCAATGAGACATTTTCTTATAGAGTGAGGTCTCGGTGAATCCTCCTTGTCCCACCGACTGATACGCATACAAGATTTTATCGATGCAAAAATGATAGTGTTAAGGTGAATAAAATTCAGAAGGGATGGATTATCCCGGACTACGACGCTGAATCACGACTTTACTCAAACACCGAATTAGTCACGAAATTCAAACATTTAAAGATAGAGCAAGTTAGGGATGGACCTTTCATAAATTTTCTTTGCATTCAGGCCTGTTTTAAGATGAAATCACCTAATGTGGCACTACCCTAGGTCTGAAACCCTACTCATCCTCCATTAGCACACAGGAAAGTTCAGAATTTAGTTTTAAACTACTATGTCACTATTAGGGTTTACTAATTACTCTCAGGCAAGATTCATAAACATGCAGATAGACAAATGATCTCAAGACTCACCTAGGAGATGAAAAATGATGCAATACTGAACAACCCTAGCATTAAATGATCCAAAAGACTCAAAAACCAAGTTAGATACATCCTTCAAAGCACGCACGAAGCCAATAATGCAATTGATAAGACAGTCACGAAACTCGAGGAGTCGACGATAGGGTGGAATCTGAGAAAATCCGAACCACAAAAAAATCTGTGAAGACCAGAAATTCTCGAGCAACAAGATCCAACTAGAATCCAAGCAAGATCTGGGAAAATCTGACCAGGGTGGAAAGTCCCGAATCCGAGCAAAAGCCCGAGATTTGTCCACAACTTAAGATCTTCAATGAATAACCTAGGGGAAATAATTAGGCAATCAAAAATAAACATTTAAGCACATGCCTAAATAATAAAAAACCTCAAAAAAGAAAGGGCCAAGGAACCAAAACCGGAGCGAAAGAGGGTTCCTATTTTTAGCGGGGCGTGTGTGCGAAAACCACACAATAGGTATTATTTCAATTGAGTTTCAAGAGACATGTGATAACACTCAATCTCCTACATCACTTATTGTTTTTGATGATATTGATATTGCTACATCCATGGCTTCTATTGATTCAATGCAGCAGGACATTCATTGTCTTTTGAACACAGCTACTTGGGATGAGTACTTGACATACATTACAAGTTTGTTTTGTGAGTCCTATCTTGTAGACTTGGAGGACACAATTGAGTGCATACAGCATCTCTTTGATGAAGTTACTTATTCTTCTTTATATTTTGATGGGAAACCTTTTAACCCTCTTATTCTTTACCCACATGATCATTCCTCATAGTTTGACATGACTGTGGCTACTATTAAGCAACAATTGGAGGAGACACCTTTTTCTTCGAGTTTTTTTCTAAATCCATCTCCACTAGGTCCTAGATTATCATCTTCTACAGTGTGGCCTAGAACACCTAATTTGATGGTGAGAGCTTTTAGCATCAACATGGGGACACCTGAGTAGAGTTCAAAGACATCACACATTTTCATCATTCTTTCTTCATATTCCTTTCAAGAATGGGTGGATATCCTGCATACATCCTTGGTTTTCTTTCTTCCTAAGGAGAGGAATATTTTTTGGCGATCTTGGATCATCTTCAGCTTCTTGTGTTGAGCATTCACCAATAATGTAGGAGAATCTACATTGGGGGACTATATGGTCTCTCTTCTTCTTCTCTTTGGGGGGGAGTTTTGTCCTATGTGTTTTCTCTTTCTAATTTTTTTAGAGGTTTCATCATTGTACATGGGTACCTAACATGGCCTTGTAGATGGGATCCATTTTTGCATTGTTTCATCTTTTCACCCACCTATGCTATGCTTAAGGGGACTATTGGTGTAGGTTTTTTAATATTTATTTTTTCGTACACATTATTAAGAATACTTAGGTTATATAAGGCATGGTTTATGTTAGGACACGTGGTGTAATCCATCGATTACATGTGTCACTCTCACCCACAATTGGGTGGTTGAGTCTCACACCCTCTTTTGGCCTTTTATGCCACCTCACAAAACCATTCTCTTATCTCTTTCTAAGTAGGTTATGCCACATGTTTGGCATTTTCCAGGTAGGTATAACTCCCACCTAATTTGGTTATTTGGGAGTTATTACCCCTCTTATAATTATATGCCCATATTTTGCTATATACTTAACACTCACCTCTCCCTCCTATCTAGTTCAGACGAGTTCCAGTATCAACTCAGTTAGTTCAAGGGAGTTTTGATACATATTGTATCATTTGGAGTGTTATTTGAGTGTTGATAATATCATTGTTATGTTTTTGCACCATATTCCAGTATTTCATCCTCTTGTTTCTCTCCTATAGAAGGTTAATCTTGGTTTTGCAGGTGATCTTGGGTGCTCAAGTTCATTAGCAACTCTTACACTAAGAGTTGCAACATGGTATTGTGAAGGGTATTAGGTAGAGGTGTAAATTGTCTATTTCTATCTGCAAAGGCATATGGTTTTTTCAACTTTATAGTAGCCACTTTGGTGTCAACATTTTAATTTGATTGATGGGGATTAAGTTGGAAAAATCCCTTTTTTTTCTTCAAATGTTGATAGTTTGTTTGAGCTATGGATTCAAACTTTTCAGGATGGTTAGAGGGAGTTTTCACTCCACAACTACTAATCAAATTTTGATAATTGCGAAGGGATATACACAACTATGTGAAGGAGGGAAATCTCAACATCTCAAGCTTAGTTTAGATTGTATCTTGTAATTAAAAATAAATATTCTTTGAAGGTCAGCATCAGGAATCTTAATGTTTATTTGTGAATAAAGAATTTGATATTGTGCTATGAAATCAATGAAATTTTCATTATCCTTTTGTAAATACATGTCTTTAAATTAGCTAAGGTCATCTTAGGACCCATGTGAATTTGGAAGTGGTCATAAAAGGCATCAATAATTTCATTGAATGAAATAATTGAATTATTTAGTAAGGAGCAAAACCACTCTAAAGCAGCATCTTTCAAGGATCAAGGGAATAGCTTAGCCAAGAGTTTATCTTCAAAATTGAAGTCACTACATAGGGTTGTGTAAGTGAAAACATGGCTAATAGGATCTCCTTTCCCACCTTATTTCTCAAACCTAGGAAGCTCTATACCTTGTGGTATTTTTGTTCTCAATACCTCCAAGGATAATAGATTGGTTTTTATGTATTGTGAAGGTTTGGCATTGTTGTTTTGATTTAGGGTGGCAATTTTTTGTTGGAGAGATGACATTTTCTGAAAAACAATGTTAAGGATTGGATCATTGTTGGCATTGTGAGATGGAGGGGAATAAGGTGGAGTTGTGTATGTATGTAGAGGGCAAGTGAATTGTCAATTTGTGAGGGGGGATGGTTAAGAAGATATGATGTTTGAATTCACAAAGGTAGAAGGGTTCTCAGTGGAAATACCTAAGGAAGTGTTGACATTTCTAGTAGGTTGGATGGTTGTGGTAACATGATTAATAGTGTATGTAGGAATAGAGGTAAGGGTTGTGGAAGGAGGAATTGAATTTCCACCTTGGATTTGAGTATACCCCAAATACTGAGCACAACTAGTCATGGTAGGGATGTTCTAATCAACAATATTAGCTATACTTCACATGATCTCTATTCCATGTTCATTTTCAAGCATTTTCCTCACATTATCTAAAGCAATAATGGCACTACTAGCAATATTTTTAGAAGTCACAAAGTTTTGCAATTTCTCTATTTTTGTATCTATCCTTCTTATGTTCTCTTGCAAGACATTAGAAACCATTGTTTCAACATCATGCACATGAGTTATGGGTAGGAAAATCATTGAAAATGAGGTATGAAGACTATGATCCATAGAGGGTTGATTAGTATCAACACTATTAGTGAAAGAGTTGGAGAACCCAATATCCATAGTAAATGGTGTATCACGGAATGCCATGAGTCTCGAACTACATCTCACAACATTATTGCTAATATGAAAACAAGTTGTGAAGCTCATACAAGTTTCACAAACTTGATATGTACACCCAAAATGGAAAGAAGGTGAAATGCAATGAAGCAACCTAGAATGTAAAGTGAAATGCAAATATGTAAGTGCAATTTTCAAATTTCAAACAAGATAATTTTCTGATTATGCTATGTAAAAACCTAAAAAATGATGTCTTGTAAATGCAATTTTGAATTCAAACAATGCACTAAATTTATCAATTGAAAGTTAATATGATCAGTTCCAATTAACAAAATTTCTGCAAACTAAAACAAAAATCTGAAAATAGCAAAGTAGAATATAGAAAGAGATGTTTTAATGCCCAAAAACTCAAGAGATGACCTTGATCAAGAACTCATTCACCCAAGGGAAAATGGCTCCTAGTTTAGGGTTTCTTTTTTTTAAAAATAACATATTTCTAAGTTATTCTAGCGGTTTCCTGATTCTTATTTAAAATAGTGAGTTATAGTTTGAATTTTCCATGAAACAAAGGTTGACTGCAAATGCAAATTATGAAAAATGATAAATTAGGAGACCTAATTTGATGTGAAATTTTCATTCAATTTTCAAATTCAAATGAATGATGATGCAATGCTATGTAAATGATTTGAAAAATGACTTATTTTTTTATATTTTTCAAATTTCAAAAGATGCAAACATGCAATCCTAAAACCCAGAATGAAATGCAAAGTTAATACAAGTTCAACAACCCTAAATGAGATTCAATTCAATGAAATGAAATTTAAATGAATGCAAGATCTAGATCTAGGGTGAAAGTGGCCCCAAAATCAGAAAAATGCAATGATTAAACTCAAGTTAACCAAAATGAAATCATTAAAAATAGGGAAAGGGGAACAAAATGGATTGATAACCCAATTAGGTGACCTATTCTTCCTCAATTCATTAGGAAATGAGATCCTATCAAAGAAATGAGTAACTACCCTTAAGAGAGTCAATTCTATGGAGGAATCTTCATATTTCTTTTTTTTGCAACGACGGGGGTCCTAATTAAACATCACTTGGGGGAGAAAGATTAAAAATGGAAAACCAACTCCAAAATGCAATCTACAACTTGGATCTAATAGATTAAGCTCAATACTAATGGAACTAGAAATTGAAATGCATATCAGGGAGTGGTAAGATGATCTGTGCCAGTCACCAAAAGTGCTTTGTTGAAGCTGACCTAGGACTCATTCACCTAGGGGTGAATGTGTCCCGAGTTAGGGTTTTTCTACAGCTTTTGAGAGTCTCTACTATATATTTGAATCCTTCAATTTTCCTAGGTTTCAGAATTAGAAAATCAAAAATAAATTCTGCAAGTGATTTTTCGTATCATGGTAACTTTTGTGATAACTTTTACAACTTTGACAACTTCAAATTTTCTCTTTAGGTCTTCAAGATTTATTCCACCTAAATCTGCTAGTACACCCCAATTGTGTAATTACTATTTACTATTACTTTGTAGGGTAAATGTGAATGTAATGTGAATTTTGAAGATGAATAAATTATGCTTCCACTTTTTTATTGATGCATTATATGTGAATGTTATCCCATTTAATTTTTTATGAAAAGTACTACATATATGTGAAATGGTTGGTTATTGAATTAATATTTTAACTTTGGAGATGTATTACGTATACTGCATATTTTTTTAATAGCTAACTGTTGTGGACATGTGTTAGTGGTTGCAGGTGTATGTTCAATTCCTCCAGTTGAAGGGGAAGTATAACTCAGGAGAAGATCTTGGTCAAATAACTAGTAACGTAACCTATATGAGCTTACACACACCATAGTAGAATAATTGAGTCTAGTCATTATGTGGGAAGTTGGTACGTCATCCTTAGTTGATGTGTCTACATTAGTAAGAGTCTTTTTTACTATTGAATGCATTATTGAGTGATGTTTATCTATTTGAGCTTATGAGTTCTTTCTTGTATTATTGTGTTTGTATTGATGAGTAGGACGTACATGGAATAGTTATATGTACACACATATGTGTCGATGGTAGATCATACACATTAAGGAATGCACACATGAGTATACATAGGTATATGTACCTATGCACACTTATGGATGAGTTGCTTATATTTATGGAACTATCAATTAGATCTAATGACATGTATATGTATATGTATAGATATATCACATGTAGATGCTTATCAATGCAATAGTAATTTTTATGGCCATTGTGTGAATCGAATGTGTATATATACATGTATAGTATATACATATATCCATATGTATAGTATATACATATATCGATATGTATATGTCTCAATACATGCGTATGATGGAAAAGAGACATGCCCATATAAATGTATCAATATATGTATACATGTACATAGAGGCATATACTTATATACATATATATATACATGTATACAATCGATATATTGTTATTACTATGTGATTACTATCTCGCTTATACTTATTTTGTATATTAAATGTATACATACATAGTTGGCATACGACACACACACACACACACACACACACACACACATATATATATATATATATATATATTTAAAAGTTATCTAATGCTTGGAAATTGACTATGATTAACAATGATAGAGGCCAATTATTTAACTTAATCAAAGGACATATATATATTACTTATGAATTTATTATAAGAGGTTTAATATCACTCATGTTGCCACACATAAAGGAACAAGTATTATACAAAGTAACTTGCAACATTAAGTCGATATAAGAAGGAGACTAAGTTGATGCCTTAATTGGAAACAAATTTGACTTTATAAACTATTAGATGCCTTATCATTTGGTAAATATGAACAACTAATAAGAAGCATGTATAGCAAGTTGATGACTTGGTAAAACTAATAAATGAAGTGATTTGACTCATGTAAGAATAAGTTGATATGAATTTTGTGTTGCATTTTAGTTATTGACTGATTCAACAAGTGATCAATCGTGCCAAACCTGTAGGAGGTATTTGTTGTTTCGGAACCACCTTATGAATCCTACTTACTCTAGATGTTAATTGTGAAGACAATTCAAATTACACCTTTATCATCATGTACTGTTTTGAAATAGTCTTTCACTATTATCATCAAAAGAGGTCAACCTGTACCATTGTTTGGTTGAGTATGTTCTTCCTTGCGCACCTTGTTTTAGATATGTTGAGTGAGAAAACTCATGCCTAATCTATAGGATTGGAAGTGTTTTTTCTACTATATAAATAGTAGAGAAAACTCACTTTTTTGGGACACATTCCATACACATTGTGCTCATTATTTTATAATTTCTCTGCAATTCATATTTGTAATATTCTATTTAAGAGAGAGAGAGAGAGGTATGAGTATTTTTGAGAGTATTAGAAAATTGAGTGAAGTGCATTATCAACTTGAGAGAAGGAGGTTATTGTGGTATAGCTGAAAGAGACAAGTATAAGCTAGTTGTTGTTGTGGGAAAAACTGTATTTACAGTCAATCAATTGGATAAATGAAAACAGGCATGAGGATATTTCTTCTTTTATTGTTTTAGTTTTTGAAAGATTGTTTTCCATGATTGCTTGGAATTTTCTATTATGGGTACTTGTATTTAGGAAAAATAGTACTTCTTGAAAAGGAATTAGAAGCTATTATACTATTTTTGTGATGTGCTTGTATGTATTCCATAATAGGAGGTTTATGAATATCATAAGTATTATATGTATTATATACTAGATATGATTAAACATGAGTAGCTTATGTGTTACACATAGCTAGGTTATTCATTTAACTAAGATAGATAGTGGTTTACTACTAGGATTGTTTATTCATTATGGGAGGGATCTTGTACATTACTTGGTTAAGTAGATATTTTCTAAGTTTGTAGAAATGGTGATAGGCTATCTTGGGGGTTGTAGATTATCCATTGAAGGAAATACCTATTGGTGTAGGAGCACCTAGGCTGACCTCCACCAAGTTTGTGCACAATTTTGGCTTGTACCTGATCTTGGCCAAATCAGGACTTCATTATGTTTGTTTTGAGCTTAGTAGATCCTGCATTTGTGTGGGAAGAGTTAGTCTCTAGGACTAAAATCTTCACTAGGTCCTCATTAGTATTAAATGTTGTTTGATTAAACGTAGGACAGCATATCTTAAGCATTATGTATGTATTAATGTCACTTCCTCATTGTTTGGAGATGCTGAAGGTCAGTTAAGGGGTGTTGGCTCAGACTCAAGAAGTTAGTGATCCTAAAATGATGGATAATGGCGGAGTTGCAACTTTGCATGGTGAACTTAGTTATTTGCATGCACCTTACTTGGTATTAGGAATCCCTTGAAATCAGGGAATACACGAGCAACTACCCTTGGAATGTGGTAATGGCATCCCAAATAAGGGGAATGACTCATAGTAAGCAGAGGTAGATCATTGTAATCAAAGTTTTGGTTGTGAAAATATGAAGAAACAGTTGGTAGATTTGGAGATTCTCAGTTTTGAAAACTCCGTGTGTTTTCTGACAATTGTATGTTATGAATTATACGCTTTGTTTTAGCATTAGATTAGAGTTTCTTTAACATGCTCTAGCACCTTTCACTTTGTAGATAGTTCCTAGATTTAAAATACATGCATGGTAGTTACATTCTGTATGGTGAGGAATAGTTAAAGTCTCTGTCTTCTGAGTTATACCGAGTTTTCAAGAAACAGTCAGGTAAAAAGTCATTGTAAATACAGCTTACTCACTGTTTTTGTGTTGGTTGAATGTTATTGAATGTATTTCTTCCTATAGTCAATAAGCATTGAGTTAATTTAGGGTTTTGTGTTCATAGTCTTGGAGTTGTAGAGAGGACCTCAGAAATCTTTGTGTGTTTTACAACAGGGCTCTAATAGGTGTTGTAAACTCAAACTTAGCACTATTTCATGTTATTAGCATAGACTAAAATCACCTTTCATTGTACAAAAAAGTTCCATCGAGTAGATTTAGAGATCTGTGTTCTTAGATCAGGAGATTAGAGTTTGACAGGGTTTCATTTGTTGTTTCTGAAGAGTTAGTTTCAAAATGGCTCCCCCATAAGCACTATCCACGGGGTTCCCCTGAGTATAGATGAATGTGGGAGAGGATCCAACATATTGTATAAATGTAGGAGTAGAAGATTTGAGAAGCCAAGTAATGATTATCAAAACCAAACCCTAGGCGAGTAAGAGTAACCCGGTTAGGAGTTTGGGTAAAGAAAGTTGAGAACTTGGGCAGGGTAGAAGGTACAGTACCATACCTGTACGGATTTCTGAAATTTTTTGTCATATCCTGATATGTTAAAGAGATTGGAGGCTTGAACAATCTGATAGTGTGAGAAAGCGACAAGAATTCCCATAACCCTAGGTAATAGGCCTATTAGCCCTAATTTTTCTTGTTTGCAGGAATCAAGTGAGCGGTGCAGACAGAGATCTGAAACTAGGTGAAGGATTTAAAGCTTTGAAAAGGGTATCAGGAAGTGGTATTTAGTTACTAGGTCTTTTGTTGGGTTTGAGCAGGAAAAGGCAAAAACTGACTAGAAAGGGCTAGTAGGGTTTTAGGCCTCATCAAGACAAATTGAAGAAAATGGGTAGGTTGAGGAGTGGGCATCCAGAAAAATGGATCAGTTGGCTTACAAAAAGCATGGAGACAGAATATCTATCTTCCGTGCAAGGAGTTCAAATCAGATGAAGGATTTGGCACTTAGAACCTTCTAAGTCCAAGGAAGAGTGATAGTTGCAATAAGGTGTGGGATTTCCAAAGGTAAGGCACTAGTGGAGAACTCTTTGAGAAGAGTTGGAGCAGGACTATGATGGTCTTTTGAGCTCAGTAAGAAACCTCAGTAGCAGGTTCCAGACAAGAGACAGTGGAAGGTCTTCAATCAAACAGTGCAAGCAACCTTTGGAGTTTAACATACACCATATTGGTATCATAGCAAAAGTTGGATTCTAGGCTTGTGATTAATGAGCCAATCCACTGAGTCAGTAGGAGAGAATACACCAGAGGAAGAATCCATGGTGACAAATGCAGAGCTAGCAAAGAAGGTAGAAGAGCAAGAGGAAGATAACCGGTTACTCAGAGAAAGGATATCTCAGATGGAGAAACTCCTTGATGAAGTCCAAGAAATAGTAGATAATGTGAAGGACAAGATTAAGAAGAAAGAGGAACAGGAAGCCAAGGAAAAAGAAAAGGATTTGGAGGAGGAAGCTCCAAAGCCTGACCCTGTTCTTGCAGAGGAACCATTCTTGAAGGCATTGCAGGCCTTGAGTGGTAAAGCAATGGAGGGTGTGCCACTTTTCAGTGGACAAATGGACCCTGATTCAGTTGTAGACTAGATTAAGAGCATTGAGAATCACTTTGAGTGTGATGGCATAACAGAAGCCCAGAAGGTAAAGGTGGCCAAGTCAAGGTTGAGAGGAGCAGCTCTCACATGGTGGAAGTTTGTGCAATCTGAAAGAGAAAAAGAAGGCAAAGGTCCTATAGTTTCATGGAGAGGGATGGTGACTAAGATAAGGAAAACTTATCTTCCTGATGATTATGAAGTCCAATTACACAGGAGAAGACACAATTTGAGGCAAAAAGACATGGATGTTCAAACATACACAGAGAAATTTCAAAAATTGTGCCTTAGAACAAAGGTGGTTGAAGATGAAAGCATAAAGTTAGCAAGGTATCTAAATGGACTCAAATGGTCTATTCAAGAAGATATGAGTTTGGTAAACTTCAAAACAGTCTACCAATGCTATCAAATGGCTTTGAAAATAGAAGAGAAAGGCAAAAACAAACGAGAACAAAATCCCAAAAGTAGAAGTAAAGGGAAAGACAGCAGAGGACAAAGAGGAAGCTATAGTGGAAGAAGCTCAGAATCAAGAGCCCAAGGAGAAGTCAGATTTTCTGATCAGCAAGAAGGAAGCTCCAGTAGAGGTGGTAGAGGAAGAGGTTTCAGCTCCAAAGGAAGAAGTGGTGGACAAGGAAGAGGCAGTTACTTCACCAACATGAAATGCTATCATTGCAACCAGTTGGGACACCCAGCCTATAGATGTCCTGAGAAAGGAAGCACTTCTCATGGAGGAGATAAGAGAACCAATCTGATTCAAGATGAAGCAGCTGCAGCAAATAAAAAATCAGAAGTACCTTTGAACTCAGAGGAAGGTGAGAATCTTATGATGAGAAGAACTTTGATCAAAGAACCGGTTAGAGAAGAGCCAAGCCAAAGAAGGTCCATGTTTAGGATAAAATGCAAGATGATGGGGAAAGTGTGCAAGGTGATTATAGACTCGGGTTCTACTGACAATATTGTGTCAGAGGAGGCAGTCAGCAAACTGAAATTAGCAAGAATACCTCACAAGAATCCTTACAAGGTCACATGGCTCAACAAGGGTCAGCATGTCTTGGTGAATGAACAAGCATGGGTGGAGTTTTCAATTGGAAAGTATAAAGACAAGGTATTATGTGATGTATTACCTATGGATGCATGCCACTTGCTCCTAGGTAGGCCATGACAATTTGACTGTCAAGCTGTGCACGATGGAGCTAAGAACTCATACACCTTCAAGAAGGACAATGTAACCTACAAGATTCAATCTTTGTTGGAAGACACTGAAGTGCAGACAGAAGGTTCTAAGCTGCTATTAGCTGGTGAAAAAGAGTTATTAAAGGCTTTAGAAGAAGGAGAAGGAGTTGGCTATGCAGTAATGATCAAGCCAAGAAAGGCAAGCACAGAGAAGGCACCTGAAAAGCAAGAGTTACCCAAGGAGATTCAAGACTTGTTGCAGACCTATGAGAACATAGTAAGTAGTGGTCAACCAGCAACCTTACCTCCTAAAAGTGCCATAAGTCATAGGATAGAATTGATACCAGGAGCTACCCTTCCAAACAAAGTAGCCTACAAGATGACACCTCAGCAAAATGAGGAAATAGCTAGGCAGATTCAAGAACTACTTGACCAAGGTCTTATTAGGAAAAGTATTAGTCCTTGTGCAGTTCCCACTGTCTTAGCACCTAAGAAAGGAGGAGAATGGAGGTTTTGCACTGATTCCAGGGCAATAAACAAGATAACCATTAGGTATAGGTTTCCCATCCCTAGGATTGAAGATCTCATGGATTGTCTAGGTGAAGCTAGGTACTATACCAAGATAGATTTAAAGAGTGGTTACCACCAAATTAGAATACGTGAGGGTGATGAGTGGAAAACAGCCTTCAAAACCAATGAGGGTCTTTATGAGTGGCTAGTTATGCCATTTGGCTTGTCTAATGCCCCCTCCACATTCATGAGACTCATGAATGAAATTCTCCAAGACTATATTGGAAAGTTTGTAGTAGTGTATCTTGATGATATACTAATCTATAGCAGAACTAGAGAAGAGCACCTCCAACACATTGAGCTGATTTTCAAGAAGCTGCAGGAGGAGAAGCTGAAGATTAATCTGGAAAAGTGTGAGTTCATCAAAACAGAGCTGGTGTACCTTGGTTTTGTGTTATCACATGGCAACTTGAAGATGGACAGTAGCAAGGTAGAAGCCATTCTTAATTGGCCTACTCCCAAGACAACAACAGAGGTAAGAAGCTTCCATGGTCTTGCTCAGTACTATAGGAAATTCATCAAACAATTTAGTGCTATTTGTGCTCCTATGTTGGATACCATTAAGGGAGGAATGAAAACCAAGTTTGTGTGGAATGAGCAAGCTAACAAGAGTTTTGAGTTGCTGAAGGAAAGGATAGCTACTCAACCTATTTTGGTGTTGCCAAGTTTTGAGAAGTTATTCACCATTGAATGCGATGCAAGCAATGTAGCAATTGGAGTTGTTCTTAGCCAAGAGGGCAGACCGTTGGCTTTTCATTCTGAG
This sequence comes from Sequoia sempervirens, assembly GCA_007258455.2. Lineage (NCBI taxonomy): Eukaryota > Viridiplantae > Streptophyta > Pinopsida > Cupressales > Cupressaceae > Sequoia > Sequoia sempervirens. The sequence continues at coordinate 60,669 of VDFB02060508.1, forward strand.
AAGCTAAGTGAAGCCAAGAAGAAGTACTCTTCTTATGACCTTGAAATGTATGCATTGGTCCAAGCACTAAGGAAGTGGAGGCACTATTTTCTTCCCAAGGAATTCATTGTGTACTCAGACAATCAAGCACTCAGTTTTCTAAATTCACAAGAGAAGTTGAGTCACAGGCACATGAAATGGGTGGAGTACTTGCAAGCCTACACCTTCAACATCAAGCACAAGAAAGGAGCCCTCAATAAAGTTGCTGATGCATTGAGCAGGAGAGTTCTTACCATCCAAGAAATCCAATTGAAGAGCATGGGAATAGATCACTTCAAGGATCTATATGCAGATGATGAAGACTTTGCAGAAATTTATAAGGTATGCCTTGAATTTAAGAACCATTTCCATAGCAAGTATGCTGAATACACCTTACAAAGTGATTTGTTGTTTAAAGGGAATCAGCTCTGTGTTCCTAGAGGTTCTATTAGAGAAAACCTAATTCAAGAGAAACATAATGGTGCATTGAGTGGTCATTTTGGGATCACCAAAACTCAAGAGCTTGTCCACAAGTTTTATTTTTGGCCTAAAATGAATCTAGATGTCAGGAAATATGTAGAGAGTTGTGTAGTGTGTCAAAAGGAAAAAGGCACTTCTTCAAATGCAGGCCTATACCAACCACTACCAATCCCTTCTAGGCCATGGGAATGCTTAAGCATGGACTTTGTAGTTGGTTTACCCAAGACAAGGCAAGGTATGGACAGTGTTTATGTTGTAGTTGATAGATTCAGCAAAATGGCTTACTTTATACCCTACAAAACAACCAATGATGCCAATCAAATAGCCTCACTTTTCTTCAAGGAAATAGTTAGAATTCATGGTTTACCAATCAGCATTGTATCAGACAGAGACACCAAGTTTATGAGTCATTTTTGGAAGACTCTTTGGCAAAGAATGGGCACCAATCTGTCCTTTGGATCTGCATACCATCCCCAAACTGATGGTCAGACCGAAGTGGTAAATAGAACACTTGGAAACCTTCTAAGATGCTTGACCAAGGAGTATGGTCAACAATGGGATCAGATTATTGGTCAGGCAGAATATGCTTATAATGATACAGTGAATAGGTCAACAGGGAAAAGCCCCTTTGAAGTTGTGTATGGTTTACATCCCAGGGGTGTCTATGAGCTGAGAGAGTTGAAGGATGGAGTTAAAGGAAGTGGATATGCAGATGATTTTTCCTATGCAATGCAGGAAATACATGACACAGTCAAAAAAACTTTGACAGAGAATACCATGAAGCATAAGACCAAAGTGGATGAGCATAGAAGAGAAGTTCAATTCAATGTGGGAGACTTAGTGATGGTCCATTTGAACAAGGCTAGATTGCAGAAAGGAGTTCCTCACAAGCTGCAAATGAAGAGGATAGGTCCCTGTCCTATATTGGAGAAGTATGGAAGTAATGTATTCAAAGTTTAATTGCCTGATGATAGTGGACTGTCCCCTGTTATCAATATTGCAGACCTTGTACATTACAAAGGACCACCATTAAACTTGGATCAGACACTCCATGAAGTCAATCAAGATGTAGAAGAGCTCAAACTGCCCTCCACTACAGTAAAACCAGCTGATAAGATCTTGGATACCAGGGTCTACAAACGAACAAGAACCAAAGAATATAAGGAACATCTGATCCAAAGACATGGACAATCTGAAGTTGATGCAATCTGGATCAAGGAGGCAGAATTCAATAAGTTGGGAGTTGATCCTAACTTGCTCAATCCAAGGATGGATTGAATCTTTCTGTTTTGGGGAGGATGGTGCAGGAGCACCTAGGCTGACCTCCACCAAGTTTGTGCACAATTTTTGCTTGTACCTGATCTTGTCCAAATCAGGACTTCATTATGTTTTTTTTGAGCTTAGTAGATCCTGCATTTGTGTGGGAAGAGTTAGTCTCTAGGACTAAAATCTTCACTAGGTCCTCATTAGTATTAAATGTTGTTTGATTAAACTTAGGACAGCATATGTTAAGCATTATGTATGTATTAATGTCACTTCCTCATTGTTTGGAGATGCTGAAGGTCAGTTAAGGGGTGTTGGCTCAGACTCAAGAAGTTAGTGATCCTAAAATGATGGATAATGGTGGAGTTGCAACTTTGCATGGTGAACTTAGTTATTTGCATGCACCTTTCTTGGTATTAGGAATCCCTTGAAATCAGGGAATACACGAGCAACTACCCTTGGAATGTGGTAATGGCATCCCAAATAAGGGGAATGACTCATAGTAAGCAGAGGTAGATCATTGTAATCAAAGTTTTGGTTGTGAAAATATGAAGAAACAGTTGGCAGATTTGGAGATTCTCAGTTTTGAAAACTCCGTGTGTTTTCTGACAACTGTGTGTTATGAATTATACACTCTGTTTTAGCATTAGATCAGATATTCTTTAACATGCTCTAGCACCTTTCACTTTGTAGATAGTTCCTAGATTTAAAATACATGCATGGTAGTTACATTCTGTATGGTGAAGAATAGTTAAAGTCTCTATTTTCTAAGTTATACCGAGTTTTCAAGAAACAGTCGGGTAAAAAGTCATTGTAAATACAGCTTACTCACTGTTTTTGCATTGGTTGAATGTTATTGAATGTATTTCTTCCTGTATTCAATAGGCATTGAGTTAATTTAGGGTTTTGTGTTCATAGTCTTGGAGTTGTAGAGAGGACCTCAGAAATCTTCGTGTGTTTTACAACAGGGCTCTAATAGGCGTTGTAAACTCAGAATTAGCACTGTTTCATGTTATTAGCATAGACTGAAATCATCTTTCATTGTACAAACAAGTTCCATCGAGTAGAGTTAGAGATCTGTGTTCTTAGATCAGGAGATTAGAGTTTGACAAGGTTTCATTTGTTGTTTCTGAAGAGTTAGTTTCAAAATGGCTCCCCCATAAGCACTGTCCGCGGGGTTCCCCTGAGTATAGATGAATGTGGGAGAGGAGCCAACATATTGTATAAATGTAGGAGTAGAATATTTGAGAAGCCAAGTAATGATTATCAAAACCAAACCCTAGGCGAGTAAGAGTAACCCGGTTAGGAGTTTGGGTAAAGAAAGTTGAGAACTCGGGCAGGGTAGAAGGTACAGTACCGTACCTGTACGGATTTCTGAAAGTTTTTGTCATATCCTGATATGTTAAAGAGATTGGAGGCTTGAACAATCTGATAGTGTGAGAAAGCGACAAGAATTCCCATAACCCTAGGTAATAGGCCTATTAGCCCTATTTTTTCTTGTTTGCAGGAATCAAGTGAACGGTGCAGACAGAGATATGAAACTAGGTGAAGGATTTAAAGCTCTAAAAAGGGTATCAGGAAGTGGTATTTAGTTACTAGGTCTTTTGTTGGGTTTGATCAGGAAAAGACAAAAACTGACTGGCAAGGGCTAGTAGGGTTTTAGGCCTCATCAAGACAAATTGAAGAAAATGGGTAGGTTGAGGAGTGGGCATCCAAAAAAATGGATCAGTTGGCTTACAAAAAGCATTGAGACAGAATATCTATCTTCCCTGCAAGGATTTCAAATCATATGAGGGATTTGGCACTTAGAACCTTCTAAGTCCAAGGAAGAGTGATAGATGCAATAAGGTGTGGGATTTCCAAAGGTAAGGCACTAGTGGAGAACTCTTTGAGAAGAGTTGGAGCAGGACTATGATGGTCTTTTGAGCTCAGTAAGAACCCTCAGTAGCAGGTTCCAGACAGGAGACAGTGGAAGGTCTTCAATCAGATAGTGCAAGCAACCTTTGGAGGTTAACATACACCACCTATGCGTAGTTTATAGTGGCCTTAAGTCAAATCTAACCTAAGTAGTCTATGTGAATATAATGACCTTCACTTGAAGTATTGAGTGAGAACACTTTGGCCAAAGTAGTGTGATTCCCTCTAGCTCGACTATCATTCCACCATGATCTAGTTATTGCATGCTAGTCCTAGATTGTGGGTTTATAGGTTTTAGTCATGTAGGACACAACACTAAGCTCAGTTGGTTGTCATTACCTAGTTACTCTACCAATATCTTCATCAAAAGTTAGGGCCATATATCAAATGATAGATGTGTGGGAGACCACATATGAGTTGGCATGTTACATGTGGTATCAAAGCTACTTAGGAAATTTTTACTTCAGTGAAAGGTTGGCATGTTACATGTGGTATCAAAGCTACTAGGTTTAGCTCTGGAACCTATGATATCATCATCCTTTCCATCCAACATTATCTAATGTCTGGAAATTCTTGTGCCAAGATGGTGCATCTTAGATTAATGGATCAAAAGTAACTAATCAGAAATGAGCACTACCTTAAGGCCAAGAAGGAAGGAAAGAGAGGCCATCCTTAGAACAATTGAGGGTACCAACTTTGACAATTCCATCTGGTTGAGTGATACTGAAACCTTCATTCATGCACTTTCTCAAATTAGCAATGTGATGAGAAAGATGAAGATGGTGGAAAAGTGCAACTACCTACCTTCTATCTCACCAGAGAAATCTGAGTCATTATCACTTTCTAGGGATATGCCCTCAAAAGGAAGTGTCAGTCTGACATTTATCTTTAGGGGCCCTAGAGTTCTTCCAATCCCAAAAGTAATTGTAATTTCCTTGAGTAAATAGTTTGAGGGATATGTACCTTGTAACTATGTATCAGATGACAAATCTAAAGGCTACTATCCATTTTGGGATAGGTATGAACAAATGAGAGATGAGCAACAATCTCAATCTATAGGATATACTCCATTAAGTTACATATCAGAGAGTGAATCCGAGGGATACTCTCCACTCAACTATCTGAATAGTCATTCCATGCAATCAAAAGGATATTGAAATCCTCAAGAAATGAATAAAATTGTATGATTATCAAAAGTGTGTGCTTAACCTTATGTGGAATTATTTACGTGCGTATGAGTGTCATTTCAATGCTTTCCATAAGATAGTTGATAACTTAATTAAATCTAACATGGATAAAAATTCAAGTAAAAATCATTCTTGTGAGGATGGTGAGGACATGAACCAATCCTTGTGGAAGCCAAGAAGTTGGGAAAGGACCCACAGGAGTTGAAGCTAGACTTGACCAGATCTTAGCAAGGTTGGAACACCTTGAGCAAGAAAGAGTTAAGGATAGAGTAAAGAAAGAAGTTCTTGTTAATGAGCATGAGGGAGAAAAATCTTCTCATGGGAGTGATGAAACCCATGATCATGAGAGGAAAAAATCACCTACACCATCTAAGGAAAGAAATAAGAAGCGTATGGCTTCCAAACTTTCTAGAGACATAAAGAAGATTAGCCCACCCAAGTTTGAGGGAAGAGCTAGCAGAGATGAAGCTGAGGCATTGCTTGTCCAAATGGAAAAGTATTTCAAAATCCAAAACTACACTAAGACCACCAAATCTACTTGGGGAGCATACCAGTTAGCGGGACAAGCCTCTAACTGGTGGATGAACAAAAAGTGGAACACAATATCAAATTATGGAAACTGATGTGGGGTAAATTTGTTGAGATATTCTATAAGAGATGGTTTCCTCAACTCTATTTTGACTGAAATCTAATGAATTTCTAGAGTTTGAGACAAGGTAATATGATGGTCAATGAGTATTAGGAGAAGTTTATCTAACTTTTGCATTATGTTCCCATATATCATAAAGATGAATACGCCTACATAAGAAATTTTATCATGGAACTAAATAATTAGATCAGAGGAGAGGTGGATATGCATGGTCCAACAAGAATAGATCTTGTATATGAGAAAGCAATTAAATAGGAGAAAAATCTCAAGGCTATCTCCACCCGTCAAGAAAGAAGAGACCAAAAGAAGGTTGCGGAAGTTCCTAACAAGCCAACTCCAAAGAAGGTGGAATTTGTGCAAAATCTACACGGCAAAGGGAAAAAAGGATTCTGCAATGGTGGAAAAGAGTCTAGAAGAGAGCATAAGAGGAATGGTCCCAGTGGCAATAACACCAAAAAATCTGATGAAAATGCTAATAAGTATGGAGAATCCATAAGGAAAAGAGGACCGGATACGGGATGTTTAACATGTGGAGGTGACCACTATGCTAATAAATGTCCTAATAAAGCTTTTGGGTCACAACCATATGGTAATCCACTACCCAATCAACAAGTGATGTCTCAACAAAAGATACACGCAGCTATGGATGACTATCAGGTGAAGTATCAAGTTACTCCAATTGAAACTCTAGGTATTTTGTTTGGCTTACCCATTTTTGTTCTTATTGATACTGGTGCAACTAAGAATTTCATTTCACCTAGAGTAGCTAAGCAATTATCTAGGAAGGCTAGATACATGGAAATTTCTTGGGATGTAGATTATGTAAACAAGACAAGAGAAAAGGTGGAACAATGTCTATTTGAGGCTAGGATAGAGCTACCTAGTTTTTCCACATAAGTGAACCTATATGTCACACCTTTAGGATCATATGACATTATCCTAGGTATGAATTGGTTGTGGAGACATAGGGCTAAGGTAGATTGAGATGCTAAAATTGTAGAATTCCTAGATGATCTTGGTAATCAAGTGAAGTTTCAAGGGATACCTAGAGAGGTCAAGATTCGTCAAATTTTGGCAATGCAACTAATAAGAGCTAAGAAGAAAGGGTGCAAAATATTTGTTGTCAAGATAGAAGAACTTGTAGAAGATCTTGATAACTTGGAATCCCAAAGTTTCCAAGAGATGGAACATGGTGAAATGGATGAAATTGGAATGTCATACATAGAGAAGTATCCAATATTGAGAAAAAATTTGGATGTGTTTCCAGATGAGTTACCATGGTTGCCACCAAAAAGGATATTTGAATTCTCTATAGATATAGTTCCAGGGTCTGAACCTATTTCCAAGGTACCCTATAGAATGAAAACCACCAAGATAATGGAGCTTAAGGAATAATTGGATGAAGTGTTATCTAAAGTCTTGATAAGACCAAATGTTTCACCTTGGTGAGCACTAGCCATCTTTGTTAAAAAGAAGGATGGTACTTTGTGTTTGTGCATCGATTATCATATGCTTAACAAAGCTATAGTGAAGAACAAGTATCTATTGCCACACATAGACAATCTTTTTGATCAAATGAGGGTATTCATTGTATTCTCTAAAATAGATCTCAGATCTGGATATCACCAATTGACGATTAAGGATGGAGACATCTTTAAAACTATGTTCAGAACTAGATATAGACACTATGAGTTCACATTTTTACCCTTTGGTTTAATGAATGCACTTGCAACATTTATGAACATGATGAATAGTGTATTTAGGGACTGCCTAGATAAGTTTGTATTGGTTTTTCTAGATGACATCCTAATTTATTCTAGGAATGAGGAGGAACATTGCAAGAATTTAGAGATGGTCCTACAACATTTAAGAGAACATAAGTTGTATGGTAAACTCTCTAAGTGTACCTTCTTCTAAGAGAAAGTACATTATCTTGGGCATGTGATCTCGGTGGATGGAATTTCAGTAGATCTAGCTAAGATCAAGGTGGTACTTGAATGGCCAATACCCAAGAATGTGTCAAAGGTAAGAATTTTCATGGGCCTAGCAAGGTATTATACAAAGTTTGTTACAAACTTTTCCAAGATCGATTTTCCAATTACTTCTTTACAAAAAAAAGGGAAGAAATTTGAGTGGACTAACAAGTGCCAAGAGGATTTTGACCTACTCAAAGAGAAGCTAGCCACCACACTGATCTTGAAACTACCAGATCCTAAGGGTAACTTTACTATTATCACAAATGCATTCGGGGAGGGTTTAAGTGGTGTAATAATGCAACATGGGCAAGTAATTGCTTATGAATTTAGGAAGTTGAAACCTTACGAGTTGAATTATGCATTGCATGATTTGTAATTAGTTTTTGTGGTTCATGCATTGTAAATGTGGAGGTATTACTTGTTAGGGAAACCCTTTGAGATGAAAACTGATTATGGTGGGTTAAAGTACCTTTTCACTCAACCTAATTTGAATGCTAGACAAAGAAGATGGTTAGAGTTAATAGATGATTATGACTTCAATATCAGTTATATAAAAGGGAAGGAAAATTTGGTGTCCAATGCCTTGAGTTGAAGAAGTCATATTGCTTCAATAGTAATGATTCAAATCAACTTTAAGGACAAGTGTTGCAAAAGTGCAAAGAGGATGAGTATTACTTGCAAGTCAAGCAAGCACTCACTATTAATCTGTAAGATTCTAGGTATGAAGGTTTTCATTTTGAACCTAATAGAATCCTTAGATATAAGAGTAGAATGTATGAACCTAATGTAGAAGAGTTGAGAAATATGGTATGGAAGGAAGTACATGAGGCACTGTACTCTGGACACCTTGGAGTGATAAAAATGATGGCAGATGTGAAGCCATTATATTTTCGGAAGGGAATGAAAGGATATGCTGCTAGATTTTTGGCTAGGCATCTAGAGTGTCAAAGGGTCAAAGTGGAAAATCATCATCCTGCAGGCTTGTTATACCCCCATGATATACTAGAGAGGAAGTGGCAAGTCATAAGTATGGACTTTGTGCAAAGATTTACTATCTCAAGAAATAAGCATAATGCCATTCTTGTGGTTGTAGATAATTTTACCAAAGTAGCACATTTTACACCCAAAAATTCAACTTATGGAGCACCTATTATAGCAAGGAAATTTGTGCAAGAAGTGTTTAGGTTACATGGGATTCTTGAGAAAATAATATCATATACGGATGCACGAGTCAATTCTAGGTTTTAGTAAACCTTATTTTCTACACTAGGGACTCAACTGAATATTATCTCAGTATAGATCATCTGAAAACAGATGGGAAAACTAAAAGGGAATCAAGTATTGGAAGACCTAATTAGGATGTATTGCATAGATGAATAGTACAAGTGGAAATACTACTTACCCTTAGTAGAATTTTCTTACAACAATTATTACCATTCCATAATAAAAATGGCTCCTTTTGAAGCATTATATGTTCGAAAGTGTCAAAATCCTATAAGTTGGGATAGACTTGAGGACAAAGTAAGTCTTGAGCCAGGGATGTTGGCAGAAATGGAGGAGAAAGTTAAGATTGTTAAGAAAATTTTGGCTGAAGCTAACGATCAACAGAAAGATATGTTGATGCCAATAGAGTGCCCCAAAATTTTGTTGTAGGTGAAAAAGTGTTGTTGAGAGTGAAACCTCACAAGAGCTCCATTAAATTTGGAAAGTCTTTGTCATGACCCTCTTTTTGTTAAAACTTTAGACATATTATAATTTTCTATGGTAATATTATGTAAGTGTTAATTTATGTGTGAAGAAGGTAGAGATTAAATAAAGAAAGACATAAATAAATAAATAAAACAAATAAAAATAAAAAAATTATTAAATACACACTCCTAAAAAGGAACAAATAAAAGTTAACAATATTAATAAATAAGTGTTAGAGAAAAATAAAAATAATAAAATAATAAAATAAAATAAAATAAAATGATGAATAAAATAATTGTGAATAAAAAGCTAATTCATTAAGTGACAAGTGTACCCATCCTATCCTAAGCATTATTAATTGACACAATCTATCATTATACTTAATTAATAAAATTATCCATTTTACTAAGTCACATTAATTTAATATAATACATCATTTAATCTAATTAATTAGGATTAGGGAGATGTCACTATCCTTCATAATCCATTAATTAGTTAATCTTAAATTAATTGATTAATTAATCTTCATTATATTTTTTTCAAATTTAAAAATTTATTCTAATCTCACTCACATGTAACTTGCATGCACAAGTCACTATCACCTTACAACTCACCCCCACTCACCCTTGTGTGGGAGTTACACCATGCATGTGACCTTTCCTCTTTTAGCCATTTGGCTTCCCCATGTGTGCTCACACATGTGTGAGCACACATGGTCAAACCACCCTCCATTACATGTCATAGACATGTCATTATCAAGCCACCCTCTCTTTTATATGTCATAGACATGTCAACATCCCATCTACCCAAGGTGTGCTCACAAATCAAAATTTGTATTTTAAAATTAGAATTCTCTTTCATATAGTTATTTGGGCTTGTTCTATTGACTTTAGGGTAAAAATGAACCCCCAGGGTAAGTACCTATGGGGTGGAAGCTTATTGAAAACATAATATGGCCTTTTGGGCAAAGTATGAACCCCTAAAAGGTCACTTAAAGAGAAGTGACGAATTTTATAGTCTTGGGAAAGGTGTGGAGACTTGTCATATCCATTTCTCCCAAGGTGTGCTCACACATGTGTGAGCACCCTTGGCTCCTCTCCCCATGCCATGTGGTCCTATTTTTAAAGCCTTCTTCTTGTGACACTTGTCACAAAGTGAGGCTATCAATCCAAACCCCACCTTCTCAAACAATCCTAGCCATTGAATCAATCTCCAATCTTGACCCTCCATTTACCTCCTCTCAAGTCTATAAATTGAGGCCATTTCTTCTCTCATCAACAACACATGAATGGTATTTTTATGCTATCATTTTGAAGAAAGATAGGATTGAAGGAGGAAGAATCAAGTTGAAGAAGGCACAAAGAGAAGATTTGTTGCAACTCCATCAACATCAAGGTATTCTTTACTTTGATTTACTTTTAGAATAACTAATCAAATCTAGAAAATTTGCTAGAATCAACCTATTCTTTATTTATTTTTATTTTTCCAACTAAATCTAGAATGGAACTAATCTTTCTACTATTATTATTCCTATTTTATTCTTTTCTTCTTTAAATCAATATATTTATTCTCATTTATATTTATTTACAAAGAAATTATTTTCCTTTAATCCGGTTAATGTTATTACAAATATAAATCAATTTTTTATAAAATAAAATTTATAAATAAATGAATTATTATTTTATTAGTGTTAAAATACATATGTGCTTTTGTATTCAAGTTCTTTATAATATCTAATTAATATTCATTTAATTCTTAAATGAAATAAGTTTAAAGTTAGATTGTTCTTTGAAAAAAAAAAATTGATAGATTTTTTTTAAAAGGGGTATCAATTGGATAGATTAAATAATAAAATATTTGGTCTAATTAACTATCAAAGGGTGGGTTTATTCATTAAAAATATATATATATATAATAATAATCTATAAACTTCTTAATTTTAATAAAGTTATCCTAACTTAGCAAGACAATAAATTAACTAACATCGATGGTTGATGAAGATTTAGTCCAAACTATGGTTCTATGAGATAGTATTTAATTTCCTTTGAACAAATATGGAATTGGTTACTAGCTAATGTTGAATATAATTAATGACTTATAATATATCTCTTTTCTTCATAAATAATGATAAACTATGAGTATGGACTTAGTTATAGAAATTTTAAAATAGAGGAATGACAACATTTATATCTTATGGCAATACTATATTTTTATGACAATAATTACAACTCTATAATAATAATTATGACCATTAAACATTAAATTATAAGCTTAAATTTACAAAATACTATCTAACTTAAGGCATTAATAACATATCTTTAATCAAATTTCTTTTTTGTTATGCCACAAACTTAGCTCTTAGATTTATTGTAAACTCTCTCTCCATGTAATAAATTTATTTTCTTGGGATTTAAGGTTTATAGCACATCATAGTTATGATTTAATATATTTACAATAAACTTAAATATCATGGTTATTCTTTAAATTAATTTTCTCCCTCAATATACAAGTAGATTCATTTTTTTCTTAAAACAAGGTTGACTCATTTAATTACAACAAGGTCATAGTGAATAAATAATTATGTAATTATTCGAATATTATCAAGAATAAACTTATGCAAATTAATGCAAACCTTCTTTAGATAGATCATAAATCTTGAGGCATTAGTAGTATAACTTATACAATTAAAAATCAAGGCTCTTATTAAGACATTGTATTGGTTTATCTATCTAAGAAATTAGTGTAATAACTTATACAATTTAAATCAAGTCTCTTTTTAGTTGGATTATTTATTTATTTATGCAACCAAAATTAATAAACTTTTTGTCTTTAAACAATAGATTATGCCATGAAGTCTCTTTGAGTTGGAATTATTTATGCTAACTTAGATGAATATTTATCTTGAAAATATTAGTGTCATGCAATTTAAATCAAAACTACTTATTCTATGACATAGACTATGCGAATAGATTCAAACTTTTCCTTTCTAGAAAATACTAACATTTCAAAATAATTAGATTCATACCATCTATAAATTAGATCACCCATCTTGAAGAATTTAACTTTATGTTTAAGTGTTTTTATTTCATAAATGGATTTGACTATTCAATTCATTGTTACAAAAATTTATACTTTCATAGGATGTAAGTAATACTTCTTTCTAGCAATTATACTTGAATAAATAGTTTTTTTTAATAAGTTCATTTAATTTTACTTAGCAAGAAGGTATAAAGTTTTTATATTCCATTTGGTTTATGTGCACAAGCTACTTTTCTTATTATTTGATAATGCATTTAATTTCTTCTTAGATAGAAAACTTAAATAAGAGGAGGAAAACATAAAAACTAGCAGCATTCGGTATTAATGGTGCCTCTGACTCACATTTATGGGTAATGTTGTCGCGCTTGAGTTACTGCACTTATAGCCTAATAAAGCTGCAACAACGGCATCTGTGGCATCGTCCCTGTAAATCGTCGGGGAGTAATAAGGAACATTTTTGGAGTTAAAATCCAAGGGGCGGGAAATCCCTCTTGGATCGATAATCTAAAAAAGATAATACTATAATGTACTTACATCCGCTAGTGAAAATCATAGAAAACCCCAATAGGGTTTGGGCATATAAATTGACTTTTTAATTCTTTTATCATTGATAATTTGTTGTTCAACGGGAAAGGGTGACGTGACTTATAGGAATTTAGGATATAGATGAATTAGGAAACAAGAAAAAGATCACCATAAATCTTTATGCTCCCTCATGTGGGTAGCAACCAAAGAGAAACTGTCTGGGGAGATGGCCCTAGAAAGGGTCGTGTACCCACAAAATAGTTTACATCCAACAATAGATTAGAAAACAGAACTACATATTATACGCCTTGATCCCGTGCTGAAACGGTGTATGTAGGTAGTCTAGGGATAGAGTTGTCCCTAGTACACAGGCGCTCAGGGTGGGGATTTAGGATTGGTTAAGGGTGTTTACCTTATTGGCCTTGTTAAGATGCCTTAAGATAAAGGAAGATAAATAAATATTAAAATTAAAGCTAGAGATTACTTCTTATACTCAGAAGGAATCCCATATGGATTCACTTGATTCTCTGAGGCTTTAGGCCAAATTTCGAGGTGGGACTCAAGCTTTTATTATTATCTCACATACTCCTAAGGACGTTGACCTCAGTGCACTCCTAGTAGGGGAGTGTAGTCTTTAGAGAGTGACTCAGGACCCGGATGGTCCCGATGAGTCTAAGTCTCTAGCCAGAGCATTTTCTAACCCATGTGGTTAGATGTCTACCTTATTTAGATAGATGAATATTGGTCCCGAATGGACATTATCCTAACCCGTATGGTTAGATTCCTATCCCGGATGGATAGATGCCTATCCCGTATGGATAGAAGTTCTTGAGTATACAACTAATTGAGCAAGACATTAAGGGATTTACTTAAAAAAAAAAAAAATAGTGAAATTTTTGGTTCAAGGAAGTGTGGGTCTTTACAGTCTTCCAAGTTAGCCCCATGATATGTAGGACCTTTTGAGATTCTAGAGGAACTAAATCCAATAGCATATCAAATTGTGTAAAGTAAACTTATGTAAGGTGTAATTAAATATTAATTACACCAACACCCCCCCATAAGTGCAACTTAGGGAGAAGTGGATTATTATGCAAATATGAGTCCCGGCAACAAGGCCTGATCAAGCACCCATGTACAAATGCAATAATGAGGTAGAGAAGGAAAACCTAGTGGGACAAAACCCCCCTACAATGAGATGACTGTTGCAAGAAGCACTGGAAGAACACTGTGGAGTAACACTAGAACTGCAATCTAAAAAGCAAGGAAAGATACTGCTGCCTATAACTGAAACCAAAACTGGAATCATGATAATGTGACAATAGACCCGATGCCGCGGAACTCTAGAAAAATCACGAAGTGGAACAACCCTGGAATCTGTGAAGCAATAGTAGATGACATGATGACATAATTTGGAAACTGTTTATCTCAATGTCGATGCCAAAATGTGACTAAAACTCTTCCATAGGAAGGAGTACCAAGAAGAATCTGGAACAATAACCATAAAAACATGGCCCTCAACTGAGAAAGATCTAAACCAATGTGGATCAAGAAACATAATCTCTCAACTGAAGTGTGAACCGATGAATCTGATATGTGTCAAGCTAAAGAAAAAATGTGGCCAAAAGAAATGAGGAAACCAAATAACCCATGCAAGTTGCCATCAAATCATGATGAATATGGAGATCAAAGTGAAAACTACACTCTAATCAGATTTATTATGCAAGAAACCCCCCTGAATGGAACTTTATCTCAGTTCATTTATTACAATAACCTAACGATTGTAAAAGGAGAGCATCATAAACATGCATAAATAGAAAAATAAAATAGATCTTAGATCTGTTTAGAGGACTGAATCAACTTTCCAACACCGCAAGAATGATGAAAAATGGATCACCGAGTCAAAAGATATGCCCTCTAGAGTGAAAACAACAACATCTGAGTTCAAAGACCTGAAAAATAAATCTGGTAAAAAAACCTACACCACTGGATCAGTGTCAAAATTAGCTTTCCAATGATATCTCATTTGTGAAAAACGGAGATCGTATGCAAAAAATATGCCGAATTTAGTGAAAACAGCTCCAAAATGCCCAATAAGGGCTGTAGGGCGCCCAAGGGGCTAAAAAAAATAGGCCCCTGGTCCCAGGGACTAGGGGGCTAGCGGCTGAGAGCTGAGGTGGAGCCCCTAGTCACCCATATGACCTGCCGAGTATTCAGAAGGTGTTGAGCGGCCAAGCAGGGGCTGGGCACATAGGGCTTGGTCCCCCATACGATCGTGGCCTATGCTGCTAGGGGCCCGCAGGGGCTGGCTCGGCCCGACAACACTTGGGAGGTGGGCACCGGAGGCGGTGGTGGGCCGGTGGACACTAGGTGGCAGAGTGCCTTTGAATTGGAGGCACCGGCACACATCCCAAGAAGAGCACCCTTTTTTTTTCGTGCATTGAAAGGTGTGCTGGGAAGGTCGTACGGCCCCCAGGCAAAAAAAAAATTCCTTCCAAACCAACTGCTCAGAAATAAATGAAATGAAGGGAGATCTTCGGGTTTTTGGCCACTGTGAATGCAATGGTGACCTCCATTTCTATTCAAACTGCTCCAAAAATTTAGCTACCCCCAGAACTTGCAAAAAATCTCCCAGCCTGAAACCCTCATAGATCTAGCAAATGATGGCCAAAATCTGCAAAATAAAAGTCAATCATGACTTTTTCCAATGCTCTGAATCCAATGGTGAAGCCCGATCTGATCCAAAATGCCTCATGAATGATCTTAAGGCATGATACCCTTGAGGAATCCTGAATGAACCCTACAATGATTTTCTCAAAAATCTAAGAAGGGGCTACAAATCAAGGCTCTGATACCATGTTAGAAACCAAGATCAAATTTGCAAACCGAAAAGACCTTCCACAGAAGAGAAAATCAGAAAAATTAGAGAGGTTGCAAAATGATGTGCAACATAATATTATTCGAGAATTTGATAATTATATGATAATGATTTGCTTTATAAAAGCAAAGATGCATAACCCTAATCTTATCTTGAGCAACAAGATAGGTCAATAAGATAAGGATGACAACTAATTAACCTAGGAATTAAATAATTACCTTAGTAAACTTATATAAAGTGTAATTAAATATTAATTACACCAACAGTTATTGATGCATTATATGTGAATGTTATCCCATTTAATGTTTTGTGAAAATTACTACATATATGTGAAATAGTTGGTTATTGAATTAATATTCTAACTTTGGAGATGTATTATGTATACTGCATATTTTGTGAATGGCTGACTATCATTGACATGTGTTAGTGGTTGCGGGTATATGTTCAATTCCTCCAGGTGGAGGGGAAGTATCACTCAAGAGAAGATCTTGGTCGGGTAACTACTAACATAACCTATCTAAGCTTACACACACCATAGTAGAATAATTGAGTTGAGTCATTATGTGGGAAGTTGGTAAATAATCCTTAGTTGATGTTTCTACATTACTAAGAGTCGTGTTTGCTATTGAATGCATTATTGGGTGATGTTTATCTATTAGAGCATATGAGTTCTTTCTTGTATTACTATGTTTGTATTGATGAGTGGAACATATGTGGAATAGGTATATAAGCACACATATGTGTAGATGGTAGATCATATGCTTTAAGGAACACACACATGAGTATACATAGTGGTGCAACCACGGTAGGAGAGTCCTCAAAGAGAATAGTCTAGACCATGCAGCAAGAGTTGCACAACAAAAGCAATAGAGAATATGGAGGCAAATGTAGATTCAAACATTCATATTATTATAAATTTTTATTACAATCGATCAGCAACATCTAGGCTTATAGATTCGGCTCACAGGCCCGATACAACATGCCCAAAATGCAATATTCCTATATGCTCCTTAATTCGAGCTAAAATCTTATATATCAAAACCTATATTAATCTGCTTGCTTTCCTAATGATCGATTACAATTATTTATATCACATTTGAAGATCTAGAATCTTCAACATCGTCCAAAGATCATTACAATCTTTGATGAAGGAAAATGTAATGTGTGCAAGGAATAGGTTGGCCTCAAATTTGAATTTGTCCCTGATATGTGCATAGGATGAAGTGTGGACCTAAATTAAGGTCAGGGACACTCCATGGAACAATTTGAAACACATTGCAAGGATCTGCAAGTTACAGGAAAGATCCACAAGAGATCAAACTAGCCGTTAGGTTTGAAATTATTCCAGTGTTGGTTCAAGAAACTGCCACTTAATCCGAAAGCGATAACTTGGCAGAAAAAGATTGAATTAATCTAAAATCTTGGAATAAGGAAAATGAACATGTCCACAATGAAAACATCAATCCATAGGGTCTAGTGAGTAAATATGTTGAATCTGCCAACTAGAATTGAACAAGAACTAAACAAGAACAAAACTAAAATGAAAATATTTTTGGTTGATGCAAGATTTCCAAGAACCAAGGATGCTCCTGCATCAGACATCTAGGGTTATTTCAAAAGTGAGTCCCTCACTTTTCTGGGGCTATAGGAAAACCAATATGGTCTACCTCAGCCTGAGAAATCCAAGAAGAATCTTCCACTGGCCTCCCTTTCCACTTCACAAGATATTCTTTATATTGTCTTCCACACATTTTCCTCCCATCTCTGATATCCAAAATCTCTTCTATCTCATCTGATTGTTGTTTAGGAAACTGTTCCTCCATTTTTTATTTATTGTCTTCATTGAATTCTACTTCATGGTACTAATGCAGATCTGCAATGTTGAATATAGGTGATCTACCCATGCCATCCAATAACTCTACTTCATATGCATTTCTTGAATCAAATTTCTTCAAAATATTACAGGGTCCAAACTTCCTCATCTTGAGATTATTATATGTGCCAACTACAAATATTTCCTTCCTCAAATACACCATCACTTCATCTCCAACTTTGAACTCCTTATGTCTCCTCTTTTCATCTGCTCTCTCCTTATAAATTTATTTCATATCTTCCAATTGTCGCTTTACTTGAGTATGCACTTTCTTCATATGTTCTGCAAATTCTTCTACTTTTGCACTCCTTTTATCTTCCTAACTAATGTATCACAACTCTAATATACCTCTAGGATAAAATCTAGTAACAATATCAAAAGGTGTCTTTCTAGTACTCTAGTTCACTGAATTATTGTAAGCAAACTCTACTTGTGCAAGGACTAAATCCCAACTTCTGGTCTTCTCTCCAAGCAAACATCTCAGCAAATTCCCCAAACTCCTTTTTACTACCTATGGACCTATCCATTAGTTTGTGGGTGAAAAGTAGAACTGAACATTAAATTTGTCTTTAACTTCTTCCAAAGTGTCCTCCCAAAGTAACCAATGAACTTTGTATCTCGGTCTGAAACAATACTCCTAGGTAATCCATGCAATCTGACCACTTCCTTGAAAAAAAATTTTGCTACATGTACTGCATCTATTGTCTTCTTACAAGGTATGAAATGTACCATCTTGGAAAATCTATCCACCACCAAAAATATAGAATCATTACCTCTTTGTGTCTTAAGCAAGCGAAGTATGAAATCCATGTTGATATCCTCCCAAGTTCTCACCGGAACTGTCAAAGGCTTATAAAATCCAACATTCTAACTACTCCCTTTTGCAACTTTCCAAACTCTAAAACTCTACACAAATTTCCAAACCTCCTTATGAATATGTGGGAAAAAAGTAATTCTCACTTACCAATGGTACTATCTTATCAATTCCAAAGTGTCCTAACAATCCTCCACTATGTTTTTCTTTCACCAAGTTATCCCTCATTGAACTCCAGGGTATACACAACTAATTCCCTCTGAACAACATATCCTCCTAAATGAAATAATCCAACCATTGACTCCTATACTTCAAGACTAGTTCTTTACAAGCTCTCCAAGGTTCTACAAAATTTGGGTATTCATCATACAAGTTCTTCAATTCATCAAAACCTAATACCTCCACTCTCATCTCTACCAGTAAATTCCTTCTCCTACTCAAGGCATCAACAACTAGATTTGACTTTCCACTCCTATGTTTTAAAAAAAAAGTATAACTATGAAAGAATTTCACCCATCTCATGTGTCTCTGATTCAACTTACCTTGACTATTCAAATACTGCAACACTTGAAGATCTATATATAACACAAAATCGTTAGGAAAAAAGTAATGTCTCCACTTCTCCAAGGCTTGAACTATGGCATAAAACTTCTAGTCATACATTGAATACCTTCCCCCAGCATCATTCAATTTCTCAATTAAATAAGCTATTGGTCTTCCTTCTTGACTTAATACTACTCCAATTACATTTCCACTTGCATCATAGTCTACCTGAAATACCTTATTAAAGTCTGGTAAATCCAACACAAGTTGTTCAGTCACCTTCTATTTCAACAACTCAAAACATCCATCTACTCCAGATGTCCACCTAAAATCTTTCTTATCTCCTCTCATTGTTTCTGTCATAGGACTGCAAATAGAACTAAAATTACTAATGAACTTCTGGTAGAAACTAGCCAATCCATTAAATGATCTTACCTCTCCAATGCTTTCTAGTGTAGGCCATTCAACAATTTCTCTTACCTTCTTAGGATCCATCTTCAATCCATCCACAGATAACACAAATCCCAGATATACAAATTCTTCCTTCATGAAACTACACTTCTTAATGTTTATTAGCAACTACTCTTCTCTCAACCTCTGCAAAACTTGTCTTATATGTAACAAATGTTCTTCTCTAGTATTACTGAAAATCAAGATGTCATCCAAATAGATAATCAAAAACTTACCCAAGAACTTATTCAATACCTCATTCATCAACCTCATGAAAGTACTCAGTGCATTTTTTATTCTGAAAGGCATCACCAACCACTCATACAATCCTTCATTTGACTTGAATGTTGTCTTCCACTCATCCCCTTCTCTGATTCCGATATGATGATATCCACTCTTTAAATCTATCTTCGTCAAGTATTTATCTCCATTGAAACAATCCATAATGTCAAGCATCTGGGGCAAAGGAAATTTATGCTTCACTATGATTTTATTTATGGCTCTAGAGTCTATACACATCCTCCATTCTTCATCCTTCTTAGGTTCTAGCACAGTAGGTACTGTACATGGACTTAAGCTTTCTTTGGTCAAACCCTTCTTCAACAACTCTTGCACTTGTCCATTCAACTCTTCATTCTCTATCGGCATCATCCGATGTGCTGCTTTATTAGGAAAACTAGCTCCAGGAATCAAATCCATGCAATGACCTATAATCCTCATAGGTGGCAATCCATCAGGTACATTATCTGAAATGATCTCTTCATATTCGATTAGCAACTCCTTTATATCCTCTAGTTGTTCTTCTACACACTTCAAGTCTTCAACCTTCTTAGGAACCAAGGCATAGCACATGTTCTCATGTCTCATTCCATCCAGAAATCTCCTTCCATCAAACAAACAAACTCTAGAATTCATACAAACCTCAACTTTAGGAACATACTCCAATGGAAACAAAGTCTACTTCATCCCATTAGCAACAATGGTATATGTGTTTTCCTTTCCATCATGAATAACCTATCTATCATACTACCAAGGTCTTCCCAACAAAACATGGCATACATCCATAGGAATGATATCACACAAAACTTCATCATGATAATTTCCTATCTTCAATTTCACCAAACATTGTTCACTTACAAGTATCTTATGCTCATCATGAATCCATGCTATATGATAGGGCTTCAAGTGTTCCAATATTTCCAACTTCAATTTGGTCACCATTTCTTCAGAAACTAGGTTCTTTGAGCTTCCACTATCAATAATCACTTTGCAACATTTACTATCTACCTTGCATCTAGTCCAAAACAAATTCTTTCTCTGCACCGGTTTCTGCTCCATCTCGCTTTAACACAATACTCTTCTATTCACCAACACTTATCCATCTTCTGGTTTATTAGATAATATGACATGATCCTCCTCAAAAAAGGTTGTTCTTCTACTATTCTATGGCTTTCTGCTTGTCTCTCCCTGATTACATTCAAATGCTCTATGTCCTCCTCCACACTTAAAACAAGTTCCCTTGAATACTCTTTTCTCCTGTCCTCTATCATCTTTTATATAACCCTCATTCTGGTAACCACCATATCCTCCTCTCCTGTAAGAGTTTCCATCATCTCTATAGTATGAATTATCATTCTTACTGACTTCCTAATCTTTATTCTGATCTACAAAAGATCCTCTTCCTCCTCCAATAAAAGTTCTCTGAAATCTTCTACCTCTTCCTCTTTGTCTCTGCTCATGTCTTTTATTCAGTTTCTCTTCTACTTTTAGGGAACATTGATATTCCTCTTCCACACTCTACAACTTGATCAAACTAATCTCATCCTATATAGATGACCTCAAGCCATTCACATATCTGACTACTTGCTCGATCTCATCTTCTAAATGTCTAGATCTAATATTCAACTTGTAGAACTCCTAAGTATACTCTGTCACACTTAACTCCTATTTCAATATTATGTAACTTCTAGAACGAACTGATCTGATAATCTGCAAGCATAAACTTCATTTTTAACTTATTCACCATCTGATCCCATGATTTTATCTTCTCCTTTCCTTTTATTTGCCTATCTATCTGCAAATGTTCCCACCAAAGGGATGCATGTCCTTTCAACTTTGTACAAGAAAATTTCACCTTCTTATCTTCGGCAATACCTTCAAAATAAAAATACTTCTCCATCTTCATTATCCAATCAAGCAATTCATTTGAATCGAACTTACCACTATAATCTGGTGGATTGAAATGTGGTTTAGTGTTTACTATGGTTAGGGCTCTTATGAACCTCTCTTCTCCCTAATCTAGGCTAGGTTGATTTTCTCTTTCCCTTTCTTCCTATTCTTCTACTTCCTCATCACTCACATCATCAACTAGTTGACCTCTCCTTTGGGATGTTTTGACTGCTTCTAATCTAACAACAATTCCTCTCAACAACTCCATCATAGTTGGGTCTACATTTCCACGCACTCCATTTCTTCTACCATTTCTTCTTCCCACCATCTTTACACAAGTCCTCTATAGCTGCAGGTCAGATCCTCAATCCACCACCCCACAACAAATCTTCAATAGGACTCTGAAAAATTGGACAATCTCTCACAGAGTGAACCTTGCTCTGATACCAATCTGGTGCAGCCATGATAGGAGATTCCTCAAAGAGAACAGTCCAAACCATGTAGCAAGAGTTACACAACAAAAGAAACACAAAATATGGAGGAAAATTCAGATTCAAACATTCATATTATCAAAAATTTCAATTACAATCAGTCAGAAACATCTAGGCTTATAGGTTCGGCTCATAGGCCCAATACAACATGCTCAAAATGCAATATTTCTATATGCTCCTTAATTCGATCTGAAATCTTACATATCAAAACTTATATTAATCTGCTTGCTTTCCTAATGATTGATTACAATGATTTATATCACATTCAAAGATCAAGAATCTTTTACATCGGCCAAATATCATTACAATCTTCAATGAAGGAAAATGTAACATGTGCAAGAAATAGGTCAACCTTGAATTTGAACTTCTCCTCAAAGGTGCATACGATGAAGTGTGGACCTAAATTAAGGTTAGGGACACTCCACGAAACAATTCAAAACACATCATGAGGATCTGCAAGTTATGGGAAAGATCCACAAGAGATCAAACTAGCTGTTAGCTTTGAAATTATTCTAGTGTCGGTTCAAGAAACTGCCACTTAATCTAGAAGTGATAACTTGCTGGAAAAAGATCCAATCGATTTGAAATCTTGGAATAAGGAAAATGAACATTTCCACAATGAAAACATAGATCCACAGGGTCTGCTGAGAAAATATGTTGAATTTTCCAACTAGAACTGAACAAGAATTGAAGAAGAACAAAACTAAAATGAAAATATTTTTGGTTAATCCAAGATTGCCAAGAACCAAGGATGCTCCTGCATCACATAGGTATATGTACCTATACACACTTATGGATGATTTTCTTATACGCATGGAACTATCAATTGAATCTAACAACATGTATATGTATATGTATAGATATATCACACATAGGTTGTATCAATGCAATAGTAATTGTGTATGGCTATTGTGTGAATCAAATGTGTGTATATATATGTAAAGTATATATATATATATATCCACATGTATATATGTATTGATACACGTATATGAAAGTAAACAGACAAGCCTATACAAATGTATCAATATATGAATACATACGCATACATGTACATAGAAACATATACTTATATACATATATATATATATATATATATATATATGTATATATATGTTTGTATGTATACAATCGATATATTGTTAATACTATGTGATTCCTATCCCACTTATACTTATTTTGTATATCAAATATATACATACATAGTTGGCATATGATATATATGTATATATATATATTAATATATATTTAAATATTGTCTAATGCTAGGAAATCAACTATCATTAGCAATGATAGAGGTTGATTATTTAACTTAATCAAAGGCAGAATATATATTACTTATGGTTGTATTAAAAGAGACTGAATATCACTCATGTTGTCACACATAAAGGAACAAGTATACTGCAAATTAACTCACAACATTAAGTCAATATAAGAAGGAGACTAAGTCGACGCCTTTATTGGAAACAACTTTGACTTTGTAAACTGTTAGACACCTTGTCATTTGGTAAATATCAACAGCTAATAAGAAGCATGTACATCAAGTTGATGACTTGGTCAAACTAATAAATGAAGTGAGTCAACTCATGTAAGACTAAATTGATATGAATTGTGTGTTGCATATTAGTTATTGACTAATTCAACAAGTGATCAATTATGCCAAACCTGTAGGAGGTCTTTGTTGCTTTGGCACCACCTTATGAATCCTACTTACTCTAGATGTTCATTGTGAAGACAATTTGAATTACACCTTTATTATCATGTGTTGTTTTGAAATAGTCTTTCACTGTTGTCATCAAAAGAGGTCAACCTGTATCATTGTTTGGCTAAGTATGTTCTTCCTTGTGTGCCACCTTTTAGCTATGTTGAGTGAGTGATTATGCATGGTGAATACTATCAAAACTCATGCCTAATCTATAGGATGGGAAGTTTATTTTCTGCTATATAAATAGTAGAGAAAAATCACTTCTTTCAAGGAACACATTTCATATGCATTGTGCTCATCATTTTATAATTTCTCTGCAATTCATATCTGCAATATTTTATTTAAGAGAGAGAGAGGTATGAGTATTTTTTAGAGTATTAGTGAATTGTGAAGTATATTATCAACTTGAGAGAAGGAGGTTATTGTGGTATAGCTGAAAGCGACAAGTATAAGCTAGTTGTTGTTGTGGGAAAAATTTTATTTATAGTCAATTGATTAGATAAATGAAAATAGGCATGAGGATATTTCTTCTTTTATTGTTTTAGCCTTTGAAAGATTTTTTTTCCATGATTTCTTGTAATTGTCTATTATGGGTACTTGTATTTAGGGAAAATAGTACTTCTTGAAAAGGAGTTAGAAGCTATTATACTATTTTTGTGATGTGCTTGTATGTACTCCAAAATAAGAGGTTTATGAATATCATAATTATTATATACTAGATATGATTAAACGTGAGTAGCTTATGTGTTACACATAGCTAGGTTATTGATTTAGCTAAGATAGCTAGTTGTTTACTACTAGGATTTTTTATCCATTATGGGAGGGAGCTTGTACATTACTAGGTTAAGTAGATATTTTCTAAGTTTGTAGAAATGGTGATAGACTATCTCTAGGGTTGTAGATTATCCATTGAAGGAAATACCTATGTGTAGTTTATAGTGGCCTTAAGTCAAATCTAGCCTGAATAGTGTATGTGAGTAGAATGACCTTCACTCGAAGTACTGAGTGAACACTTTGGCCAAAGTAGTGTGATTGCCTCTAGCTCCACTGTCATTTCACCATGATCTAGTTATCGCTTGCTAGTCCTAGATTGTGTTCTTACAATTTCTAGTCATGTAGGACACAACAATAAACTCAGTTGGTTGTCATTACCTGGTTACTCTACCAATCTCTTCGTCAAAGGGTGGGGGCATGCATCAAATGATAGATGTGCAGGGGATTTCATATGAGTCTATGGTTGGGGAAAAACTACTTGATTGATGCTTCTCCTCCACAATAGGTGGTAGAAGACCAAGATTTGAAAGGAGGAACCTAGACCATATATAACTATTTGTTTCAAAGCTCGGTTGAGCTATGTTTGTAACTATGTACATTCTTGTATCTTTGTAACTTGTGATGTTATTGAAATGAGATGGAATCCCTATTGTATATTGATATGGAATCTTTCTTCTTCTATTTTCAATAAAGAAAAAAAAATTATTGCAATGGCTTGTTAGATAGTTTATTTACTCGCATAGTGATAACTTAGGAAATTTTTACTTCAGTGAAGGGTTGGCATGTTACATCTACAAACACAAATCAAGAGGGAAATTTTTTTTTTTTTGGTGAATGGGGGCTTGCCTTGGTCAAACCCCATTTTGGTAATCAAACCTTGAATTAAAATAAACTAGCATGGAAGGAATGATGAATACAAAAATGCAATATTACAACTCACCAAACCCTTGAATGCACCTTGGAATGTAGATCTAGAACTTGCATGAAATGGATTCAATAGATGTGGATCTTGATCTTGAAACTTGACTTGAGATAATGCTTTAAATGCTTGAATGGATCTTGAAACCTACATCACCATATTAGCTCCACAAACATGCATGATGAAATAAGCCTTTGATATGTTAATTAGATCTTGATTGCTATAATTATTCTTCAATAAATCTGCTCTTCAATGCCCTGACTTGATCTTGAAATGCTCTTGAACTCTAACTTGATCTCATGAAAATCTTCTAGGTGAAACATAGTGAAATGACCTTATATTTATAGGTATGTAATAGTAATTTCCTAAAATTCAAATATCACAAGCTTACATCTGAATATGGATTTGAATATGTTAAAATACTGCCAAAAATAATTTAAATTTAGGTACTAGGTCTAAGTTAGGACCCATTCGCCCATGGGCGAATGGGCCCTAGGTCACTCACCTAGGACACACAATGCTTAATGAGAAGTGTTATTTTTAGGCATTAATGAATGTCGGACTTCCTCTTGGGAAAATGTGATTAGATAGGCTTGGATTGGAGTTAAAGGGGCCAATTAAGGAAAATTAATCTCAATTAATTAAAGGAGACCTAGATAAGTGTGAAAGTGTAAATAGGTACACTTTACAACACAAGAAATAAGACACAATTAAGTCTATTGTAATTAATAGGGCCCTAAACTTAATGTGAATAGGTAAAATACATATGGCAACACTAAATTAAGGAATAATTAAGTTCATTTTAATAAATTCTAAATAAGGTGTGAAAATGTAAAGGGATACATTTTTCTACATTACAGTTGTTCAAGGTTGTAAGTAGTTCCTATATTCAGAATTTGGGTTTCTACATCATTGTGCAAAGTGAGATATATTCACCAATGTGTGAACCAATTTTTAGTGATGTTTTTTGTGTTTTGGGAGAAATGTATTTGATCCACGTTTCTATATTTTGGTTTTAGGTTGTTCAGATCTAGGAAGTTTCTTATAATGTTTATATCTTTTAGAATTCAATATTTCACTTGATTTAGTGTTGTATAGTGTGTGTCTCATGTGTTAGTGTGTGAAAACTGTTAACCGAATGTTCTAGGTTGAAGTATTTCTATGTTGCAAGTTTGGATGAAGTCGTTATTGGATCATAGGTGGTGTATAGAAGAAAATTTGCACCCCTTAAGCAAATTTCACCTTAGAAAATCAAATCCAAAGGTGAAATTCCACATCACCCATCTAGAATGCATCCACTTGGTGTTTTTCTTATGCATTGGTGAGAGAATATTTGTCGGGGATGCACACATGACATGCAAATTTCCATGCGGTGTACTATTGTTCTTGATGGATTCCTCTGTTTGAAGTTGGTAGAGGCTTTACACTCCTCATTGGGGATGAATTGTAGCGTCCCTCTTCGACCAACTGACCTAAA
>VDFB02060510.1:0-21782 GCA_007258455.2 Sequoia sempervirens
CTTGGAATATGGAGCCCTTTATGTTGGTGGCTAAAGGTAAGGCCTAAAGATTTTGGAGCCGAAGGAGAATATGTTATTCAGGCCATGGCTTGGGTTATCATTTCAGGTTATGCATATTATTCTCTCAAAAAAGAAAGTAAAGATAAGCTGCCACTTTTCCTTCGGATGTAGTGGATCTTGTCATCGAGTCTTTATGCATTCTTCCTATTCCTCAATATTCAAGAGTTCAAGCAACAAAAACACATTACCCCGAGTTTTGTCGTTGAAATTCTGGCTCTTTTCCTTTCAGTCTTTTTGAGTTATGCCAGCTTTTGTGGCAAAACTTGTGAGGATTCCTTAACTCAAAGCATCGAAGAACCTCTCTTGAATAATTTTCTGGAAAATTCTGAAAACCTTATGCTAAAAGTAACTCCTTATGCAACAGCAAGTTTTCTCAGCCGGATGTCATTTTCTTGGATGAAGCCTTTGCTTGATGTTGGCCATAAGAAACCTTTGAACATAGATGGTGTACCTCAAGTTGCAGACGCTCACAAGGCTGACCACATTTACCATAAATTTAGAAACCAGCTAGATGCCAGAGGAAGTGGCGGCTTGTCAATAGCAAAAATGTTAGTTGTCATCCTTAAAAAGGATATGTTTTTGCAGCATTCCTGGGATTGATGACTTCTTGTTCATCATATGCAGTTCCTTATTTTATAGATAACTTTGTTCAGTGTCTTGCTGACAAGGAACAGTTTGCTAGTGAAGGCATTGTTCTAGCTTGTGCATTTCTTCTTGCAAAGGTGGTGGAAACTATGTCAAACCGGCATTGGCTTTTCATAATAGTTCACACAGGCATACGTGTGAAGGCAGCATTGACAGCCGCTATATACAAGAAGGGCTCGATGCTTTCAAGCCAGTCAAGACAAAAGCATACAAGTGGTGAGATAGTCAATTACATGAGTGTTGATGCTCAGCGTATTGGAGATTTCAGTTGGTATGTTCATGACATATGGATATCACCTTTGCAAGTTCTTCTAGCCCTGGGTATACTATATCACAACTTGGGATTGGCCTCTCTTGCAGGAGTGGCAGCCATGGCGCTAATTATGATGGCAAATTTTCCACTAGGGAAAATGCAAAAAAATTATAATAAAAAGATCATGGAAGCAAAAGACGAAAGGATGAAGGCTACATCAGAAATACTGAGAAATATGAAAATCTTAAAATTGCAAGCGTGGGAGACCAGATTTCTGCAGAAACTCGAAATATTGAGGAAGGAAGAATGTAATTGGCTGAAAAAATATTTCTATGCGTTTGCTGGACATCATTTTTCTTATGGGGAACACCTGCGGTTGTATCTGTTGTAACTTTTGGTACATGTACAATGATAGGAGTGCCCTTGACCACAGGCAGGATTCTCTCTGCACTTGCAACTTTCAAGATACTGCAGGAACCTATATATAATCTTCCTGATTTAATCTCTATGATTGCTCAAACTAAAGTGTCATTAGATCGGATATCTGACTTTTTGCAGCAGGAGGAGCTGCAACAAGATGCAGTAAAACAAATCTCAAACGATTTAACTGAAATGGCAATTGAGATCCAAGAAGGGGTATTCTCTTGGGATCCCACTGCTCCTAGTCCAACCATAAGAGGCTTAGATGTTCAAGTAAAGAGAGGCATGAGGGTTGCAGTGTGTGGAACAGTTGGTTCAGGCAAGTCAAGCCTCCTATCGTGTATACTTGGGGAAATACCCAAAATTTCAGGATCTGTGAAGATAAGTGGTACCAAGGCATATGTTAGTCAGACTCCATGGATACAAAGTGGAAAAATTGAAGACAATATTCTTTTTGGGAGGGAATGGGAGAAAACCAGGTATGAGAATGTACTGCAGGCCTGTGCATTTAAAAAAGATCTTGAATTGTTCCCTTATGGGGACCAAACAGAAATTGGAGAAAGAGGGATAAATCTTAGTGGTGGACAAAAGCAAAGGATACAGATTGCACGTGCTTTATATCAAGATGCTGATATTTATCTTTTTGATGATCCTTTTAGTCTGTTGATGCTCACACGGGGACACACATTTTCCAGGTATTCACACATTTTCCAGGTATTTTCATTTTGGCCTTTACATAGGATAACATTCTTGAATTTGCAAATTTAATTAATTAATTTATTTACATTGAATTTGTTCGAGACAAATTAATGTTTACTAACCTACTTCATGTTCACCATTTCAAAATCTGTTACAGGAATGTCTACTTCATATTCTGGGTTCAAAAACTGTCATCTACGTAACTCACCAAGTCGAATTTTTATACAGAGCTGACCTCATTTTGGTAGGTTTGAACTTCTCTAATTGGATTTTATACCTTTCAAGATTTCAATTCATAGAAAGAAATGGAAGGATTCAAATTCTGCTGAAAACTCAGACTTATTTACATTCTTATAGGTAATGCGAGATGGTGAGATTATCCAGGCTGGAAAATACGATGATATATTACAATCAAGCACATATTTTGAGGAATTGGTTGGTGCACATCAGAAGGCATTGAAATCCGTCAACGCCATGGAGAATTCTGAGAACCTCCCATCACAGGTACTTGTTGAAGGGCCATCTACTAGTAATACAACTAGCGTGAAAGATGTTAATTGTCAAAAGCTCCAGAAGCAGGACAGTAGCCAAAAATCAAAAGAGGTAGAAGACGATCTTGAATCAAAAACTCGTGAAGATAAAGAAATAGACAAAGGGGTTAAGAGTTCACAGCTTGTGCAAGAAGAAGAAAGAGAGAAAGGTAGGGTGAATATGTGGGTGTACTGGTCTTACATCATTTCTGCATATAAAGGTGCTTTGATACCCATCATCTTGTTGGCACACACAACATTTCAGCTACTTGATATAGGTAGCAGCTACTGGATGACATGGGCGACCCCTTTGACCGAAGATCAAAAACCCCCGGTTAGCAAGTCCCTCCTCATTCTAGTTTATATGGCTTTGGCATTATGCATTCTTGTAAGGACTATCCTGCTTTGTCTCTCTGGATTTAAAAGTGCCCAACAACTTTTCAGTAACATGCACAGCTCTATATTTCGTGCACCAATGTCCTTCGATGCAACTCCAACTGGACGTATACTAAATCGGGTTAGTAGATTTGATTGTTCTAGTTTTTGTTTTTCTTATTTCAAAAGATGAAAATTGTTTGAAGCTACAACAAGAATTATAAACTCTATGACTTTTGGCAGGCATCAACAGATCAGAGTAAAGTGGATCAAATTATTCCTTTTCAACTGGGATCTTTAGCTTTTTCAATCATACAGCTTTTGGGAATTGAGGCAGTCATGTCTCAAGTTGCTTGGCAAATCTTTATCATGTTTATACCCGTGTTTGCAATTTGTATATGGTATCAGGTATGCTCTATCTCTGATGAATTTTCACAATCATGCGAAATATCCTTCTTGTAGAAATAAGAGAGGGAGTAGTTTGATATTCATGTTTATCAGAAGGCTAGTTCTAGATAGAGATGACACTTTACTGCAAAAAAATCTATAATATCAAGCATAGAAATCGCATTTCAGATTTTACCAAGACTGATATCTTTATGATTTTTGTTCCTTGGCTTTGGTTCCTGATCACTATAAACAAAAGCAATTTTCTAAATATGCTTCCTATCATTGCATGCAGCAATATTACATAGTCACTTCAAGGGAACTTGTTAGATTGATTGGAGTTTGTAAGGCTCCTGTCATACAACATTTTGCAGAATCAATCTCCGGGGCAGCCACAATCAGAAGTTTTGATCAGGAATCTCGATTCATGAATATAAATCTAAATTTGATTGATGGATTTTCCAGACCCAGTTTCCACAATTCTGGGGCCCTGGAGTGGCTTTGCTTTCGGCTGGATCTTTTATCAAATCTTATATTTGTGTTCTCTATGGTGCTCATGCTTTGCTTGCCAGAAAGCATAGTTAATCCAGGTAGGTAGAAAAGACATTGATTCAGATGCATTATTCTTAATAAGACTAATTTAAGCAAACAAGATGGATACCCCAGTTCACAAAAGTTAACTATACAGTATAATTTACAGGCATTGCAGGCTTGGGAATAACATATGGGCTCAGTCTTAACCTTACACAAGGCGTGCTGATGTGGAACCTTTGTAATGTGGAAAACAATATGATCTCTGTAGAGAGAATGGTGCAGTACTCACGGATACCTAGCGAACCTCCATTGGTTATAGAGAATTCTAGACCAAGCTCTTGCTGGCCATCCAGAGGAACAATTGATATCACTGATCTTCAGGTTAGTACTTACTAGTAACAATCTATTTGTCTTCATGTATGTAAACTAGCGATTCCATTATCTGTCATCACTGAACTTACAAAGTCTTTTCACAAAATCAGGTGCGTTATGGGCCACATCTCCCACTTGTTTTAAGAGGAATTTCATGCACTTTTCCTGGAGGGAAGAAGGTGGGAATCGTAGGAAGGACAGGCTGTGGGAAATCTACTCTGATTCAAACACTCTTCCGAATTGTAGATCCAGTCGGAGGCAGAATAGTCATTGATGGAGTTGATATTTTGACAATAGGCCTGCACGATCTAAGGTCCAGAATAAGTATTATCCCACAAGACCCAACAATGTTTGAAGGCACTATAAGGAATAATCTAGATCCCTTGGGAGACTATTCAGATGACGAGATTTAGAAGGTGGGATAAACATATATACATACATTTTGATTGGTTTTCAATTTTTATTCTTTCTTGGATAACAGAATATCAGTGCTCAAAACTATAAAGATGTGGATTTCTGTTAGTAAATACTCACATTGCTTGTGCACATGGTCCAGGCTTTGGAGAAATGCCAGCTGGGGGAAATTGTCCGGGAAAAAGAAGAAAAGCTTGACTCTCTCGGTTTATTTTTATCCTATCTCCTATTTTTGAAATAAGAAACCCGATCATTTTAGTATCTTGTTATACTACTTCCTTTCCCTGTTAGGGCAAATGTATTGAATGTATTGTATTGGTCTGCTCTGCAGTAACTGAGAATGGAGAGAACTGGAGTGTGGGGCAAAGACAGCTTGTGTGCTTAGGAAGAGTACTACTAAAGCGAAGCCGCATATTGGTACTGGATGAAGCAACTGCCTCAGTGGACACTGCAACAGATGGGCTTATTCAACAAACTATACGGAACCAATTTAGTGACTGCACAGTCTTAAACATAGCACATCGAATTCCATCAGTCTGCGATAGTGACTTGGTCCTTGTGTTGAGTGATGGTATGAAATCTTAACCTTTCCATTTTCCTATGTTCAAGATTACAAATCCTCTTCTTTTGTGGAAAAATATTCCTCCCATGCTTGAATTATGAATTGAATACTTCTTTTTAATCAGGAAATGTTGTTGAATATGACTCTCCAACCAAACTCCTGGAGAAAAAATCTTCATCATTTGCAAAACTTGTTTCAGAGTACACTGTGAGAGCAACTAATGTTGAGGGAAAATAGGTGGTCTGTATCAGCTTTCAAATATGATGACGAAAAGCTATCTCTGCTAGATGGAACTATCATATAAGTGATATCCATCACTAATTACTTAGAAAATTAAATTAGCACTTGCACCTAAAGGAGGTTCAAGGATTATGCTGATAGAAAACTGTATGTATCTTAATATGTTAAGAGAGTATACGTTTGTGCATGGATGCCCTGCAAATTCTAGTTGCATGTGGCTGTATTAAACAATTGATTGTAAGTGCTATTGGAAATTAAATGTTCCCCTCTAGTTGTCAAATCAATATTTAACTGGCTTTTATGTGATAAGTGAGATTTTGGAGGCTTTTACCTAATATTTTGGAGGATTTTAACATTAAATGATAGTTGGTTTACCATTAAACGACAATTGAAACTTGTTTTCTGATGATTCAATAGTGGTTTGCATGCATGCGACTTGTTTCAGACTCAAATCTCACACTATATGTAGCCTATCGACTAAAAATTTTTAACTTCTAATTTTATATATCTTTTTATATAAATTAGCAAGCATCTATTGATGTTGGTAATCATATTTATGTCTCTCCATAAATTAGTTGAAAGATTGTACAAAGTTAAATGTTATATTTTTAGATGAAATTTTTATATGCAATGATTTACATTATCTCATACTCCATGTGAAATTAGGTTTTGCGAGATGTGCTTGTTTTTAGTAATGTTCAATGGGGAGTTGGATTCACTTTGTGTATCAATGATATATATTAAGTAAAACTAAAATAACTATTTAAATTGTAGTTATTACACAATATTAAATATTTATTGATATTTTTATATTTAAATAATAATGAGAATATGTTCTATTAATTAATCAAATTATGACAAATACCCTCACAACTATTGGTACACACTCAACTACTAGGTCTTATCCCCTAGTCTAGATACATCAAACTTTCTATAATTCAACACATATCAAATATATGGAGAGAAAAGATTTCATGTAGAAAATAACAAACTAGACTTTTTAACTATTTATAGTAAAGACAACGCCTAGATGGATTCTACTAATTAATGTGATTGTAAGGATCCACAAGATTCTTTATTTGTGTTGCTTTGATGAACAATACAATACCTTGATCAAGTTTGTTAGACATAAAAAATTGCATGTGAGGAATTAACTTTTATATCCTATATTTCATTTGTAAAACCTAATCTATTTAAAGTTATTTAAATGATATGTTCAGATCTCACCACTACACATATATAGCCAAAGGTGATAAGATGCCCCATGTTTGAGAAACTTGTATAAATAGACATTGTAAACACAAAAAACATGTGAATGTGTCAACATAAGGGTAAGTGCAGAATAAAAGACATAATGTAAGTATGTTAGCATGTTATAATGTGAGTGTGTTATAATGTGCTTGCATTTCCAAGAAGCAAAAATACCTATCTCTCTACCTCAGACTATATATATGAAATAAACATTTAAGTATAAGTGACATTTATATATGGACATTTATTTTCTTATACTTTAAGTTATATTTCATGTATGTATTTTTAGGATGTTTGAGAATGATTTCAAATCTCTAGGAGTTATAATGTAGATTCTAGGTTCTGGAAGATCTTATAATTTTTTAAATAGTCAAATTTTAGTAATCAGTAGCCTCCTACAATCTTGCTCTATCTTTATATTTCACTCTCTCTATCTCCCTTGAGCTCTAGACCCCTCTCTCTCTCTCTCCATCCCTTTCTCTACCTCTCTCTATATCTCACTCACTTTCTCCCCTAAGCTCAAGACCTATCTCTCTCTCTCTCTACCTCTCCCTCCCTCCCTCATCCCCTCTCTACTCTCTCTGCCATCTTCCTCTCTCTCTACTTCTCTCTATCTCCCCTCCCCCTCTCTCTACCTACCTCTCCCTCCCTCCCTAGCCCTCTCTCTACATACCTCTCCCTTCCTCCATCCATCTCTCTCCCTCTCTCCTCTCTCTACTTCTCTCTATCTCTCTCTACCTCTCCCTCACTCCTTCCCTATTTACTCTCAATCTCCCCTCTCCCCCTACCTACCTACCCCATCCACCATCCCTACTCCTCTACCTCTCCCTTCATCCCTCTTAGTCTCTCTAATTAGAGAGAAAGGTGAGATAGAGAGTAGAGAGGGAGGGAGAGAGGAAGGGAGATTTTTGTAGAGAGAGGTAGGGAGGGAGAGTTAGGTAGAGAGAGGGAGAGGGGAGATATTGGAAAGTAGAGAGAGAGGTGAGATAGATTAGAGGGAAGGAGGGAGGGAGAGAGAGGAAGAGGGAGAGATAGACAGTGAGGGAGGGAGAGCAAGAGGGAGAGATAGAAAGTGATGGAGGTAGCTAGAGGTATAGAGAGAGATGTAGGGGGAGGGAAAGGGTAGATAGTGAGAAGTAGGGGGAGATAGAGAGGAGGAGAGGGAGAGGGAGAGAGGGGTAGTGAGGAAGGGAGAAGGATGGAGAGGGATGGAGGGAGGGAGGGTGAGGTAGAGAGGGGAGAGAGAAGTAGGAGAGAGAGGCAAGAGAGAGATAGGTAGACCCTCAACCCTCCATCACAAACCCTAAACCCTAAACCCTAGGCCTTAAACCCTTAGCCTCAAGCCCTAAAATTTAAACATTATATGCAAAACCCTAAACCCTATGCTCTAGACCTTAAACCTTAAGCCCTAAACCATCAATGTTGAACCCTCAATCATAAACCCTAAACATTATTGCTAAACCCTAAAACATAACATTAATAATTTAACTCTAAAATCTAAAAACATAAATTTAATCTCTAAACCCTCAACCATAAACCTTACATCATATGCTTTAAACCCTAGACCATGAATAATTTAGAGAGGGAGTGAGAGAGATATAAAGAGGTGAGATAGAGGAAGAGAGAGAGAGATAAAGAAGTGAGATAGAGGGAGAGAGCACTGGAGGGAGGGAGAGGAAGAGAGAGAGAGAGGGAGGGAAAGAGGGAAGTAGGGAGAGAGAGGGGGAGAGAGAGAGAGGTGGGAGGTAGAGAGTTGAGAGAGTGAGAGAGAGGTGGGATGGAGAGGTAGAGAGGTGTGAGAGAGAGATGGTGGGAGGGAAAGGTATAGGGGAGAGAGATAGAGAGGAGAGAGAGAGAGGTGAGATAGGGTAGATAAAGAGAAGTAGAGAGGGATGGAGAGATGGAGGGATAAGGATGTCATGGACGTCATCATTTTAACACATATATGCAAGATTGAATAGAGAATGGTTTTAAAATATTTCGCTAAATCATTTAATAATCACACTATCCTAATAAAAAAATTCCTTTATTTAATAATAAATTTAAATTGAAACTCTCTTATGGCTAAAGATTAGCTATTATAGTAAACCATGACATGTTAGTTAAGACAAAAAAAACTCAACTATTAATTCACTTTTAATAGGTTCCTGATCTTCTCCTACAAAATAAAGTCTTGACAATAAATTAGCAACAACATTAGATTTTTTAGTTTTTTCAATTATTGTTATTTATTGAACTATTGTACGAGTAATAAAATCTATAGACTCTATCACTCATTTCTATTTTATTTATCATACTTGATTATTGAATGATTGGTATACATGATTGCCTTATATCAAATACTATAATGATAAAATTTGTCGATGACATACACTAAGAAAGGAATTATATTTAATGTATTGTCTGATTTCTTTTACGTGGTGTTAAAATGTTATTAACATAAATTTTTTTTGCATTCCAACCCCTCATAATTATCTGTATCCGAAAACTACCCCAATAGTTTCATTAGAATTATATATTTGTATATAGAAGGGAAGATTCGATTGGGACCTCTCACAATTGGTCCATAGGTTATTTTTCTTTTATAGGCAATGTTTTTTTTTTTTTTAAATTGTAAAATGGCTATAGTATCCTACATGAAGAAAGAATATCTTGACATATATTTGTATTTTAAGAGGAGAAATTTATGTTATGACTTTGTCATTTTAGGAGCCACTTTTATACCTTCAATAAAGACATGTCAACCTATTACAATAACATGGTCAACCATTATCATATACACTCTTCATAGATTAAAGAAAATAAATGCTTCTCATAACTTGTAAGCTAGTTTTCTAATGATGGATGGATTCATAAAAAAAATTCCATGTATAGTAAAATTGTCCATATACACCTCTATGCACTCATTCACAAATTTAGTAAATGTTGTGATTTTTTTTCATTTTAAAGTTGTTAGTGAATTAAATGGACCAAGGGAATAACTATATAAGAAAAGGATCCCTAATGGTAGCTAAATTTATTTTTTCTCAAGTGGTCTTCTAGAGTTATTTTTATCTAGTTGAACCCACTTAGTATGTCAAAAATATATATAAAACTTAATAAATTAATAGCAAGGGGGATTAATATCTTCAATTTTCCTTATTGAGATCTCTATAACCAACACAAATTCACCATTTACCATTCTTTTTAGAGACAATGACTAATGGTGACACCCAATAGCCATCTATTATAGGGTAGACAAATCCTACTTGTAGAAGTATTTTAATTTCTATTTTAATAATGTGACTTAATTGTTGGGTTTAGTCTTTTTTGTGGTTCCTAATAAGTTATAAATATTTTTGTAAATGTGGCCCAAGTGTAGATGTTAGATGGAATTGGACCATCATATACTTATACTCTCAAGTGAATAGTTTTGTGTGAGATATTAGCACATCAAATAGCTTCATCTCTTGATTATCTAATAACGATTTTTTTATGTTTAAATTATTTCCTAGGAGAAACATAATTTATTTCATGCTAGGATGAGATAAAGAGAAATTTTTATTCTCTCATCAATTCTTTTAAAGGATAAGAATATGGTTGAAGCATGTGAAAGGTGGTGATTCCCTTGGAAAAGGTTCCATCTATATGAATAACATTTACAAGTGGGTAAAGGAAGGCTATAGGAAATTCTTGGCAATCATCTTGGGAAAATCTCATAAAGATGACAACACTTATTGTATAATTAACTAAATGTCACCATCTTCATCAAATATACCTAGGCCATCCTAAACATTTTCTACATATTTTTTCCTTGATCAATCATAATCAAGGATCACCTGTATGTTAAACATTCTAAAGAAGGAATTGAAAATAAATCAAAGTTTGAATGCCCTAAACAAAAAAATACCAAAAGAAAACTTAGAGAAGATACAATAATGAGCATACCCCAACACCACCTAGAAAGAAGAAATAAAAAAATTGAAAATAGTAGAGACAATAATAAACTAGGACCAAACTATCACTAATTATAGAGAGGATAGAGAGTCTAGTAAATAAACTATCTAACCATAACATCTCACACTAGAACTAGCAATATATAGAGAAGGAAACTTGAAGATGGAGTATAGAGTTATGTGTTTTATCAATAGTACAAGTGATTAGAAAGTGTAAGGCTTTGAAGAATTTCTTAAGGCTATGGTAGAAGACATCCCAATATCTTCTTCAATCAACTCTAGGGTGGCAAGGTGTCATGACCCTTTCATGCTAGTACTTAAAAATCTTTATAATAGTTAATTTTAAAGCTAAATATTTATTAAATAAAAATAATAGTTAGTTTTGAAATAATAAATTATTATAATTAAATAAACAATTTATTAGAAATGAATAACAAATATATTAAAATATTATTATCCAAAAATAAAATAAATTGAAATAAATGATAAATATTCTTTTAGTTTTTAAATAGAAGAAAATTAAATTATTATTTTTAGTTTATCCTTATGGAATAAAATATTGAAAAATAAAATAAGATAATTATGCATAGTGTTGAAATTATCCTTTATTAAATTTAATACTATCATTTTTTAAAGTTTCTTTAAAGTTTATATTCTATCTCAAATTTTATCTTAAAGAATATTTTGAATTATTCTAAACATATTTTAGAAATTAAATATTGAAGGAAGAGAGTAAAACAATATTTAATTGATATTTTTATTTTCTATTTATCTAGAAATTTAAGATTAAAAAGAAGTGTTTTAAATAATTAATTAATTGTAAAATTTAAAAAAAAATTAGAAAATAGTATAAATAGAGGATTGAATAAAGATAAACATACAAAAAGAAGAATTAGGGAGAAGAATTGGAAAATTTGTAAAAGGAGTAAAGATTTTGTGTTACTTTATAAAATTTTAATTAAATAAAATAGAATGTTAAATAATTATAAAATAATTTTGAAGGATAAAATTTATTGAAATTAGGTTTAATAGTTTAATTCAATTCAATTTAATTAGTTAAAAATTAATAGTTTAAATTTAATATTATAAAATGTATAGTTTAAATAAATTTAGAAAAACTGGATATTGAATTTAATTAGTTAAAATTTTATAATTTAAATTGATAGTTTAAATTAGAGTATTTAAATTTAATAGTTTCAAAGTTTTTAAAAATAGCTATTCTCCCTACAAAATGA
Organism: Sequoia sempervirens; assembly: GCA_007258455.2. Classification (NCBI taxonomy): domain Eukaryota; kingdom Viridiplantae; phylum Streptophyta; class Pinopsida; order Cupressales; family Cupressaceae; genus Sequoia; species Sequoia sempervirens. The sequence continues at coordinate 11,913 of VDFB02060510.1, forward strand.
CATGTTAAGTGGTGGCAAACATGGTCAAAGAATACAATACACCAAAAAAATAGCAAGTACTAATAGTCTGCACATTGACTATAGACATATGGCACAAAAGATTGTCGTTATATCCAACAATGTGTTGTTTGATTGTCGTCTGCATCTCATTCCAACATCTTGTCAGTTCAACTCCCATCTTGATGGGTCCCACTATATGATGCTATGTACCTTATTGTGTAATATTATGTATGTCATGATTTCTTAGACATGCCTTTTTGAGAGAATAATATGCATAACCTGACATGATAACCTAAGCCATGAAAAGCCCCAAAACCTTTAGGTCTTTCCTTTAGCCACAGACATAAAGGGATCCATATACCAAGATCTACAACATTGATAGAGAAATGCAACTAAGTAGGACCAATTTATGCATAACCCCAAATTGCAACATTTTGGATTTAGTAGGTTGACAGGATGTCGTTAGGTCCTATCTCTTTAGTTGAAAAATGCATCAATTGTATTGATTAGGTAGTGTTTGAAGGCTATATGTAATAGAAAACATCTTGACTATCTCTCTCAGATTTTCTAAATGTTTGAAACAGCTAAAAAAAAACTTAAACTAAGAGGCCGCTAAACTAGAAAGCATGAAATAACTAAACTAGAAAGCATGAAGTGTTTAATCTAAAAAGCATAAATGATTAAGCTAGACAACATGTAAATTAATTGAAAGAAAGTACTTAAAACAAAACTATAAAGTGAAATGATAACAACCTTTAACTAACATCTAGTGGTTAACAAAAAACAACTTAACAAGTTACAACTAACAATTAGAGTGGGTGCTCCAGAACTTCAGATAACAAAATTAAAGATTAGAGACTCAACTCCAACCTACAAGATTTAACTTAATAGAGCTCGACTCATCAAAATAAACTTTACTCACATTTATCATTTACAAAATTAAAAAGGAAATACTTATCTATCTACTTTGCAATCCCTCGAGTGGCCAACACAGGTGCTTCTACACTTAGCTCAGATCACATACACTTTGTAATTTTAAGATTGCTCCATTCAAGATGATTTCATTCACCATACTAATAACTTAGAATGAGATGGGAAAAACTTGCTTTATTCATATTGAATGTATAACTCAGAAACATAGTTTAAGAACACATTATGACAGATTAACAATATCTCTCTCTATATCATTGCTTCTGATAATTACATATTTATACAAAAATAGCTAACAAAATCCTATAATTCAGATGGTAAAGATCACCATTGAAATATTCTTTAATTAAGTTCAACAAACTAAAAGACTTAAGTCCATAACATAAAGTATTAAAGAGGCTCGGAGTGAGCCATAAAGTCTTTTAACAGAAAATATCAAAAAGCTTCAAAAACTCGATCCACCATGCACTCCCTAAAATTCTAGCGCCTATTCTTCTGGCGCTTGTCTTCAACTGTATGGAAGTCTACGTTGAATCCTCTTGGCTGAGCATGATGACCAATTGTGCATAATAATCTGTACAATACTTGGAAACTAAACCATTATGTTAATGCAGGTTAACTTATTTCAATTAATTTCATAAAATAAAGATTGTAATCTTTTCTCAAAAAACAAGCAATTACTAATCCTAAAGAAAATTTATTGGCAAGGTAAAGGTGACTGGAATATATGAGGAAAGGCATTTAGTTCATTATATTGATGAGTTTATTTTTACCTCATCATTTCTCCCCTTCCTAAGCTTGAGCGGGTCCTCCTGCTCTTTGCTATGCCCCCTATCCTCCATTTCCCCTATTTCTACTATGCTCTTCCTACTTAGCACTAAGTTCACAAAAGTCATTTGCTTCCATGTCTAGATCCTTAGGTTCTCTCAAAAAACCTTGATGAAGCTTAACCCTTGCTATCCATTTTTCAAAATTTTCAGAGCTCTGATATGTGGTAATATATGTACTATAGGGGGTGGTGAAAGAGTTAGTGGGGGTCTATATCTCATGCTAATCCAATCAGTTTTTAGTTGCTTTAGGACATCAACCAAGGCTTCTACTCTTCTATAGGACCACTTAATGTTAACAAGTGAAATCATCTCTATTTTCTTAAGATACATGGGAAGAGGAGTATATCGCTCTTCACATGCATGCCAAGCTCTCCATACCAGTTTTGGCCCCTGATCTTGAAAATGGTCAAATCATAGCTAAAGGTTATTGCTGTATTTTCTATTCACAGTTTCTTTAATCTTAATGCTTAAGAACTATGCTTTGAAATAAAAAGGCTTCCTATGAGGATGCCTCATTTGAAGTCCAATAGTTCTCTCTACCTATGAATATTCCCTTTTTTGTTCTTGCCATTGAATTTGATTACGGATGGTGGATAGAAATGACCTCACTTGAACTTTACCAACAAAGAAATTGACATAAAAAAATTTATATCTTTAGATAAGAATAAATTATGAACAAAAAATTCACACAATAAATCTTGTTGATTAGGAATTGATTCTACAAATATTTTGACAAATTCTTTGTCATCAGGATCATTTGGCTGGTTGTAAATTCTGAGTAATTTCCATCTTAGGAGTTGCTCATTGAGAAACATAGAATATAGTTTGGATGGTCTTTTGCAAGCTAAAAATTCACCTATTTGACAAGCATCTTGTTTAGCTCTATACACCCTGTCAAATAATTCTTTTAATAGAACTAACTCCTTTTTCAACCTAGTGTTGTCAATAGCCATCTCCTTCAGAAAATAACATCTCTCCATTAATTTCATCAGTAATGGAGGTATTTTTCCTTGGAACCATTCCATTACAATTTGTGTTCCTTTAGACTCCATTATAGGTTTGGCATCACTTTCTTGCAAATCATGTTCCAATTCAACAATTCTACTCAAAGAGACATTAAGTTCAGTTTTTTGTTCGTTCCTTTCTTCTTCAAAAACAATAAACATTTGCATAAAATTGTTTGTTAAACTGTTAATTTGTTTATCTTTTTTAGACATGTTAGTCACATATTTTTTGTTTTCATCATTCCTTTGTTGAATTTGAAAATGTAATTGCTCAATAATCTTGTCTTTTTGTTCCATTTGTATTTTCAAATTCACAATTTCTTGATCTCTTTTCCTTATAATGGCAGTATGTGCCTCTATTTCCTCTTGTTGTTGGTTGATTTGTTCCTCATTTCCTTGCAACTGGCATCTTAACTTAACAATTTTTTTTTTAACTTCTCTAATTCCATTCCCCTCTGATCAGATTCCTCATCCCATGTATTACTAGAAAAAGGAAAATTGGGGATTTCATCATCTTTAATTACATTTTCCTCAACACTAAGTACATTTCTTTTATCTGACAAATCAAGTGAACTTGGCTTAGTAACTCTATCAATTAAGGGAGACAACTGTCCAATAAGATCATCCTCAATATCCACATAATGTGGCAATTGCACCCTTTCCTATTCTTGTCCTATTGGAGATGACATATTCTCCTCTTCAACCCTAGGGGATTGACTAGCATGTTTCTCACTTTCTCGTATTTCCTCCTCACTAGGCTAATTATCATTTTTTAATGTTTGTGCTTTAGTCATAGGCTTCTTCTTTTTAGAGGCAGTCAATGTATCATAAGCCACAGTTTCACTAGACTCAGTAGATAACCTTTTACTTCTCTATAAAGGAGGAGTTGTTTGTAAGGTTACTTTGGTTTGCTTCTTCCTTTGGCGTGGAGGCTCTTTTTCATCACTAGAATGTACAATTTCTACATTTTTTGTCTGCTTTGGGTTTCTGACACATAAGGTAAAGTTTTTGGCGCTTTGTCATCAAGAGTTGTTGAGGTCTGCTGAGATTGAGGAGCACTAAAGCTTCAGAGGAAGGTTCTCCTAAAGATTGAGGTACTTGTTACAATGACCCAACCTCTTCAAGAGGTCTTTTAGACTCCACATTCTCAAACTTTTGCAAAATTTTTTTCCATTTCTTTTTTGGTTTCTTGCAAAAATGGTATTTGCATATTAATTTTATGAGGCCATGGTGTTTGAGTGGCCCTGTACCAATTTTATATTTTTCTATCATGCTAGTAATGGAGTCACACAGGAATGCTAGAAAATTAACCCTAAGGGAAGGGTCTTCAATTCCATGGTGCAAATAGGTAAGTAGACAAAAGGGAGGACCTACTACCACTACTACTTGTCCTTCACAAGTAAAATACTTAATTATCTAGGCTACAACAGTTCTCCAAGGTTCCAGGACAGAAATTCTCTGGAAACCTTTATTTTGTCCTCTAGTACTCATAGTTATCACAGGTTGAGGCTCCCCTTCTCTATGAAATAATTATATCATTCTCTGATAAGTGATATTGGTAGTTTCTGTCAAATTAATACCTCTATTTTCAAGACCAGAAAGATGGGAAATCATTTTAGGACTTACCCAAAAATGTTTTCTATGCACCACAATTTGTCCGTCTACAAAATTCTCTACAAATTCCTTTACTAACTGCTCAACATGCCTCTCAAACTTCTTCATAAATTCTAACCACCCAACTTTTTGAAACAAGCCTGCAATGTTGCTTAATGCCAAAAATATATCCACCGAAGTTGGTTCAGACTTATTTTTAGCTCCTCCCATTCTATACTTCCCTTATTACTCTTCCCAATTATGTGGAAATGTTGTGATGCTCAAAAACTTGTTTAAACAACTGAATTGTAGATGGAAGATGATATAATTTTGATACAACTGATGGGAGAGGAATTAATTGTCTTTTTTGAGGTTAACTATATAATCATGATGATTTTACATGGGAAAATGTGCAACATTATCGTACTTCAAGCAATCATGCAATGACACAACTTACTAAATTTGGAAAGGGAATGGTTTGTGCCAATTAATTAATCTTTATTCAAAAGAATTACTTACATTAAGAAAATACTATACATACCTTACGTCTTATCATTACTTGAACATCACTTACCTTTTGCTGACGTAATAGAATAGTTGCATGATTTGGCGAGGGTGGTGACAAATTTATTATGACGTAGATGGGACAGCTAATTAATGGCGAAGTTTATTAAGACGAAGAAGTTGTCATAATAATTTTCATTTATTATGAAAGAATATGATAATATAAGGTGAAATGATAATGTAGGGCATGGGTTCCAAGGTGATGAGAAAATTTGAATAATAGGCATGTGTAGAACTTTGGAAAAATTAAAGCTTTGAAAAAGGAAAAGAATTTACAAAAAATTAGGGCATCATTGAAAGATGCGGCCGGGGTGAAGGATGAAAAGTTCCAAAGCATTGCTGAGAGATGCCATCAGAATGCAGCAATGAAGTTTCTCGAGCATCATCGAAAGATGTAGTCAGAGCAGCAACCAAAACTTTTTGGAGCATCGTCGAAAGATGCAGTCGAAGCAGCAACAAAACAATTTTTGGAGCATCGCCAAAAGATGCTGCTAGAAGGAAGAAACAATTTTTTTTTGGAGCATCATTGAAAGATGCAGCCGAAATGCAGCAAGAAAATTTCTAGAACATCGTTGGAAGATGCAATTAGAAGAAGGAAGAAAAATATAGGACTTTGGACTTTGACTTTTTGAGGAATCATTGAGAGATGCTCCAGAATGTAGGAAAAAAACAAGGAATGCACAGGTTAGTCATGTAAGTTCCAGAGCATAGTAGCAGATGAGCCAACAAGTTCTGGAGCATCGCAACAACCGAGCCAATAAGTTCCAAAGCATTGTAGCAAGATGCGTCAAAATTTGTGTTTGATGAAAAAAAAAGTCCCGCAAAATGGAATCAAAATTTAGCCAAGTCTAGAAGATAAAGAATTAAAAATAAATACTCTAAATAAATTCATACACATGCAACATTTTTTTTTAGATATAGCAGCAAAAATAAAAACTATATTGACTCTGCCATAGCAGAGTCAATGCATTGGATTTCTCCCTACATTTCTACCATTTTTGTAAATTCTACTTTATTAACAGGTTTATGGTAGATGTGTAATCATTGTCCATTAACTAGGAGGGTTCAAGTTTCACCATCAATGGACTTCAGTTGTACTGTGCCATTTGAAAATAACTTAGAAATTTCATATGGGTCGAGCCAATGAGTTTTGAGTTTTCCCTGATGATCTTTGTATCTGGAATCGAATAACAATGCCTAATCCCCATTATGGAACTCTCTCTCCTTTATATGCTTATCATGCTAGACTTTATGTTGTTGTTGCACCAGCTCAGTTTGATGGATGACATCCAAACAGAGTTCATCCAACTCACTAAGCTGTAAGACTTTCCTTACCTAGGCTCATTTAAGATCTAAACCTAACTCCATGGGTGTCCTAAGAGTTTGGAGTTCAAATTCAATGGGTAAGAGTGGTTTTTCCCAAAAACTAACTTGTATGGACTAAAATCGGTGGTTGATTCCATGTTGTGTTATAAGCCCAAACAACTTTAGGTAGTTTCCTAGCCCAGTCTTTCCTTCCTAACGAAATCGTTTTTGTTAAAATGTTTTCTAGCTCCCTATTAGTGACTTCCACTTGACCGTTTGCTTGAGGGTGATAGGGTGATGACTTCTTATGGCTTACTTGGAAATGATTTGTGAAGGCTAACATAACCTTAGACATAAACTGGGGACCCTGATCTATGACAATCATCCTAGGGGCTCCAAATTTGAGGAACATCTAATTGTACATGAAAACAACTACTTGTTCTTCCCTAGCAACTCGTAGAACTTGAACTTTTTCCCACTTAGTTGGATAGTCAACACAGACCAAAATGTACTCTTGTCCTTGTGGAGGGTATATAGGACCAATAAAATCCAATCCCCATTTTTCAAATGGTTCAAGGACTACCTGGGGTTGAAAGGGAATTTCATTAGATGCAGTTGGTCTCCCTACCCTTTGGCATTGATCACAACGATGAACGTATTTCTTGACATCCCTATGCATAGAGGGCCAGTAATATCCTGCACCTAAAATATTATGGGATGTCCTCTTAGCAGAATAATGCCCTCTAAAAGTATCATCATGGCAAGCTCTAAGGATACTATAGGTCTCATCTGCCCTAACATAAGGTCGTAGAACCATATCAGGCTTGCATCGAAATAGGATCCCATTAATCCATTTGAAAGGGGTGATTTCTCTAACAAGGCATTTCTTTTGTTTTGATGTAAAATTGATGGTACTTCTGAGGTGGCTAAGTAGTCGGCAATATCTGAAAACCAAGGAGTTTTGGTAGAGATGGCAAACAATTTTTCATCTTGAAACTCATCCTGTACTAGAGCACAATCACCATCATCTTGTTTAATTCGGGATAAGAAATCTGAAACTACATTGAACTTTTCCGGTTTGTCAATAATTGTTATGTTGAATTCCTAGAGAAGCAACAACCACCTGATTATCCTCCCATCCACTACAGGTTTGTTCATGAGATATTTGATGGTTGAGTGATCTATGTACACTGTTACTTTGTATCTTGTGATGTAGAGTCAATTTTTTTTAATTACATGTACTACAACTAAGAATTATTTCTCCATTGTAGTATAGTTCCTTTTTGTTGGAGTGAAATTCTTACTAAATATATAACATATTTTCCCCCATTCTCATCTTCTTTTCCTAATACCACTCTGATAGCATCATTAGATGCATCAGCATAACTATGGAACAAAAGGTTCCAATTAGGTCCACAAAGGACAGTAGCAAAGATGAGTTTCTCCTTAATGATTTCAAATGATGATTGAAACTCAGGTGTCCAGATAAAATCTACATTCTTTTGGAGAAGGGAAAACATAGTGGCTGCAATCTTTCTAAAGTCTTCTATAAATCTTCGATAATATCCAACATGCCCTAAGAAACTTCTAACATTAGTCTGGGTTGTTGGGGTCACAACTTGTTGTATCACTTTGATTTTCTTAGGATCGACTTTTATCCCTTCAGCTGAGATGTGGTGTCCCAACAAAATTCCTTGTTCTCCCATTATCAGACATTTTTCATGGCTTAGGGACAAACAATGATCCTCACATCATTTCAACACTCTATCTAGACTTTGGAGGGCTTCATCAATGGTTGACCCATACACAGTGAATTCGTCCATATAAAATTCTATACACTCATTCACCAACTCAACAAATATGGCCAAGATAGCTATCTGGAATGTTGCAAGAGCATTGCATATCCCAAAAGGAAGAAATCGATATGAAAATGTTCCCCAGGGGAAAGAAAAAGTCATTTTATCCTAGTCTTTTGTTGCTACCCGTATCTGGTTGTATCCACTAAATCTGTCTAGAAATGAGAAATATTTTCTCCTAGCCAAGTTATCCAAAATCTGGTCTACAAAAGGTAGGGAAAAATAATCTTTGCGGGTTGCTTTGTTAAGTTCCTTATAGTCTATGCAAACTCTCTGCTTCCCATTTTTCTTTGGAATCGCAACCAAAGGTGAAACCCATGTACTATAAGAAATGGGATAAATAAATCCCACTTGTAGGAGTTTTTCAATTTCAGTTTTAATGATATCTTTCAATGTAGGATTGAGTCTCTGTTGTGGTTGGCGAACAAGTTTCAGAAAATCCTCAGTATAGATATGATAAGTACACACACTTGGGTGTATTCCTCTCATATCTATGTAGTTTCAAGCAAAATATTTAGATCTATTCACCAAGATATCAAACAATTTATGTTCTTCCAACTCGGTCAACCAACTATTAATGTTCAAAGTTTTTCCTAGCAGTAGCATAATAGTTTTAACACTTGGATGGTTGGATGTGACAATGTACATTGGTCTTGTCAAAGTGTTAAGGGGACAACTATGAGGTATGGTTTGTGAAGTCTGGCAACATGCTCAAATAAATGATCCATTTTTAGAATTATATTTTCCAGAGGACAAGGAAATCCCATGAAACTGGTGTTATCAAATTCATTATGGCCTACGTTGATTGGTTGTCCTAGGATCTCTTCTACGTCCAACATCTCCTCATCACTTGAATTCATGGTAAGATTTTCCATGTTATTTTCTAATTCATCTTCCAATTCTTCACCATGATGTTTGATGACTACCATGGGCAGCGAAGCTAAATTTTCCTGTACGTTGGGACCTTTTGGTTCATCAACCCATACTTTATTATATTCAGCAGGCTTGGCGGGAGGATACAAGAATAAGTGTTTTCTATTAGGACCATGACAAATGGTCATCCCTCCCTCTCCACAGTCAATTTTGGTTGCAACAGTAGTCAGCCATTGTCTTCCCAGAATTACTAGATAACTATCTTTAGGTGTAAGGTACTGAATTATTTGAAAGTCCACTGGATATTCCCATCCATCAACCTTAACAAGAACATTTTTGATAACACCCTTAGGAATGCCTATGGATTGGTTTTCCATTTGTAAGACTGTAGTTGTGGGGTATAAATCAATAACCCCTAACTTTTCCATTACATCAATAATCATTACGTTAATGGTTACTCCCAGGTCCACAAGTTCAATAGGTATTGCTACCTCATTGATTGTTATTGTTATAAGTGGACTACCTAGGTCATCATATTTCAGAGCAGTGGTCTCTCCAACCAAAAATTCAGCTAGATAACCATTTATCTGAATGATATTTATCCATTTTGGTTTCCTCCCTAGAGTTTTGATACACAACTATTTGATCAGTTGGTTCAACTTGGGAATCTCCTTAATTTCTTGTAGCAGAGGAACCTCAATTTGCAATTGTTTAATTTCTTGTATCAACACAATTTTAGTGGATGAGGACTTTTCTAGAGTATCTTTCACCGTGGTTGGTTTCAATTGCTCCAGAAAAGGCGCTTGATTTTTGTCTTTAGGAGTGGAATCCTTTAAAGAATTAGTTGGAGACTGACCCCCTCCTCCTGAGGTAGGTCAGAAGCTCCAGCTGGAGGCAGGAAGGTATTGTCTTGGG